>CM060601.1:19059959-19179959 GCA_030578255.1 Tiaroga cobitis | reverse complement strand
CTACCAAAATACTGTATTCCTTTCATATTTTCACCTGGTTAGATCTATAACACAATATTCACAAAATGTACAGGAAACGAGTTTCCTCAAATTATACTCCGTATTGTCCTTTAGATCTCCAGATTTCCTGCAACCTCGGTTTAAAGGCAATAAATACAGATGTCGTAATCTGTTGCAGCTCGACCTACACCAACAAAGGACGAAACGTGACGAAATCGACAGTGAGCTTTACTTTAACTCACCAAAAAGCCAGAAATATGCTTTGAGCTTAACAATCACATCCCTGAGTTTCAAGTTAGCTTACTGTAGCACCAAGAAACACAAACATCTGGATAAACCATAAAAAAGTGGGGGAGGAAAAGGAGAGAAAAAATGAAGGCGGAGGGTTACAGCTTGTTAGCCTGTTTAGATATCATAGCTTTCCCTCTCAGACTCCAGGAATCACACTCCAGTTTTATCCCGGGCTCAGACGTTCGCCCTGACCAGTCTGCCGGCTCTAGGACCCCGGTGCACCTTGGTGTGTTTGGATAGGTGGTCGCTCCTGGCAAACTTTTTGTCGCACATTGTGCACTCGTAAGGCTTGACTCCCGAGTGAGACCGCCGGTGGCGGGACAGCTCATCGGAGCGAGAGAACCTTCAAAGCATAGAACACAGCAGGACATACACGTCAGCTCCATTCATAACAGGTTTGGATGTTAATCAGCTCTCAACCTTATGTACAAGGTTCCTGCATTAGTCGAACAATGAATCTCTACGGCTTACTCATTAACTTTCAAAAAGATTTGGAAAATTCCTTTTATAGAGATTGCACTCACAAACAGATATTTCAAGTCAATCAAATATTTTGAATATAGCTACGAAAATTTCAATAAATAAATGCTTATCATTTGATAAATATTCTAAATAAATGTTTTGATAAATAAATATATATTTAAAATGTCAATGACATTTCTTTTTCATGTTCTTAAACTACCATTCACTACGGGTTCAAAAGTTTGGGGTCAGTACGATTTTTCTTTTATTATTAATATTTCTATTAATCAGAAATGCATTAAATTGATCAATAGTGACAGTAAAGATTTGTATTTCAAAGAAGTGCTGCTCTTTTAAACTTTCTATTCATCATGGAATCCTGAAAATATTTTATTGGTTTCAACTTTTCACAAAAATCTTAAGCAGCACAACTGTTTTCAACATTTACAATAATAATAATTTAAAAAAATAAGCAGCAAAACAACATATTAGAATGATTTCTGAAGGATCACGTGACACTGAAGACTAAAGTAACGACTGCTGAACATTAATAAAATATATTCAATATATATAACTATACAATAATAGAAAACGGCTATTTTACATTGTAATAATACTTCACGATATTAGTGTCTACTGAATTTTGTATCAAATAAATGCAGCATTGGTGAGCATGAGAGACTTCTTTCATAAACAAAAGGATACCAACCCCAAACTTTTGAATGGCACTGATGCCATATCATAAACATTAACTGATAGCCTCCAGGGCCTAGATGACATCAGCCAAAAAGAAAAGTCGTTTCAGGGATGGAGGAGGTTTTTTAAGAAAGAATATGCAGACATATGTTTTTTGTGCGCCACCGAATCTCTAAGACCAAAAACGTGTATTAAGGAAGCAAAAAGGATCAAATTTGACTCAATTGAATACACAATTTTGAACACTTACCTCCACCCACAGTCTGGCCAGCTGCACAGGTAGGGTTTCTCCCCCGTGTGCCTGCGGAAATGAGCCTTCAGGTGGCTGCTCTTAGTGTACATCTTCTCGCACCCTGGGTGAGAGCATTTATGTACCCTCAAGGTTTCCGTGGAGGACCTGGATGAACGTTGTGTGATGGCTTTGACCAGGCCTGCACCCGCTATTCCGACCGCCCTGACGGCAATGGGCAGGGGAGCGATCTTCACATACTTTTGGTCTTGATTGATGGCCTCGCCCATGATGGGGAGGAAGGTTGCTGAGGGCACCTGTGGTGAAAGAAGGGTAATGTTCTGTGCCCCTTGGACACCGAGCACCAGGTGGGCCACTCTGAGCCCGTTGGCCACGCCCGATTGGTTGTCTGGCTGTTGGAGGGTGTGGCTTAGCTGGAGAGGTTGCAACTGAAGCACAAATGGAGCACCAATGAGCACCGGCGCAGCACTAGCCGCGGCGTTAACACTCTGAGTGGCAGGGGCCGGTGAGGTCGTATTGGATTTCGGCTCTGCGTCACTGGGGGAAGACGGCTGGATGGGAGGCTCATCGCCCTTAGACATTTCCTCCGGACTCAGAGGAGCATCTCTCACCAGCTCCATCTTCTCCATCAAGAATTCCTCAATGTCCTCCAGGGTTGGAGAGAAGGTGCTGGGCAGTTGCTGTATGAAATCAGGCAGCCTGGGAGTCTGGGTCAACAACTCCTCAGTGGAGTCTAAAAAGATCTGTAGCGGGCCTTCATCCTCGTCTTCCTCGACCGGGCTGTAGCTGAGTCGAGCTCCAGCATCTTCCGCTTCGGGACTGGAGCACGAGATGGAGCTGCCCCTCTCGCTGCTCTCACTGCCGCCCACCTCGAAGAAAGGCAAGGTGGCCAAACCATGGTCCGCGAACAATTCATTAGCAGTGGCCACCGCTTTGTCACTTATGGAGACCATTTGTTGGTGTGCAGATCAGAGGAAAGCTGAAGATATTGCCACGGTTTGTAAACACTGCATCAAAAAACAGAAAGTTCGAAATTAAATAATGAGGATAATGTACAATGGTGCGCTAAAGTATTTGGACACGTAATACAAGTATCACAGGTTATAAAAAAATATTAAGCAGCACAACTGTTTCTAACATTGATAATAACTCAGTATCAAATCATCATATTAGAATGATTTCTGGAGGATCATGTGACAATGAACACTGGAGTAATGATGCTGAAAATTCAGCTTTCGATCACAGAAATAAATTATATTGTAAAGTATATTAAAATAGAAAACCATTATTTTAGATTGTAATAATATTTCACAAAATTGCGGTTTTTCTGTATTTTTTGGTCCAATAAATGCAGGCTTGATGAGCATAAGAGACTTCTTTTTAAAAAACATAAAAAATAGTCATTTTTCCAAATTATTGGCCTGTACTATATATGGTCAATTATATAATTACACATTATTATATTTAATTTAAATAATAAATCTGCATAAATTATTATCAGTACAGTACTACTATGATGTATTATTTATATTCATTTTTGTATTACAATAATTATATTTCTTTACATTATGGAAGGCTATGATTTATTTAAGCTATATTTATGACATAGGCCTACTGTAATATTCCAGGCTGTTGTTGAAAATAAGAACTTGTCCTTAAATGACTTGCCTGGTTAAATAAAGGTTAATTCTTAATAAATATATGTTCTTGACAGGTGTTGTGACAAAACTCACCCATGATTTATGTCTTTGCATTAGATAACAAAATATCAAAACAAGTAGCATTTATTTTCCAAGACGGGTGGGATGGCACAAGCACACTTTACAAGCAACATATTTCACAAAAAGGATGTTTTTAATAATAAAACGATAGATATATATTTTCTCCAAATGAAAAAATATATTTGCACATTTTCTGGTTGTTAAATTAATTCATACATTCAATAAGCATCACCTTATGGCCAGCTAATTACAAAATGTCTAATTTAAGTTAAGTTCTTCATATTGTATCTGATGCAATGAAAATGCATAAGTGTCCAAATACTATTACGGGGCCAATATTTACATGTACCCATGCTCATCGTCACCATGCTTTCAGAGATCAAAGCACCGAGGTTTATGGAGTAGAAAGAGGAGGGGCCAGTAAAAACACCATCACAACACAACACAATTCACCATCACAACATAAGTCACAATGCACACTAAACTCAATAGAAGAAAAACTACACACAAACTTGCATTAAAACTGCACAATGCTGAACTACAGCAGACACACGAGGCACCAGACATGTGTTTCACTAAAGTGCGTCAGCAGGGCAGGAGAACAGGCCTGCACACATGCTCCCAACACACAGCCGAGGAAAACTGCAGCTTCTGGACAACACGGCCACAACATTCCCAGAAACAGGTGTCAACTTCAACAAAGTGGGGTCATTTAGATGGAATCTGACCCTCTGTTAAAAACACACTTCGATTTGCATTATTGAACGTAAAATGATATATTTATGTCTACTTACCTTGTGTAAATATGGATTGAAATATCCGGATTGTAGATGTATGACATAGGATGAATCCAGATGTCTCTTTCAGTGTTATTGTTGGGAAGAACATCGTCCTTGCCACGGTTCCATGTTGGCATTTCTCGCAGAGTCCTGTCACATGACACGCATCGCAATGCATTCGAGGGCACGGATCCGATTCCTGGCTTCTGATTGGTTGCGTGACGGAGGCTCGCTCCAAAACGAGGTACGTCATTGGTTAAAGTAAAAGAACTCATGAATTATTTATAAGAGTTGGACAAACAGCCAACGAAAGCAAAAGAAAAAAACTCAATGTATTACTTCACATTTAAACACATGCATCGCATGCATCCTTTTCAAGCAAAACTTTTAACCCGTTCAAACCAGAATTATCTTCCAGGGACATAAAAATAAATATAACCATGCTCTTTATATCTACTTAAAATGCATCCATAATTATAATCAACAAAGATCTTTTGTTATTTTTTTAATGTAACATTCAAATTGTTTTTTCAAGAAAACGTAAATACTAAATTATATAATTAAAAATCACTGTTAAAATAATTTTAAGTTAAAAGTTAAAAAGATTGTGATAAAGATACAGATTAAATATTATGCTGTAAGATTATATTTATTATTATAATTTTTGTCAAAGAATAATACAAATTCAAAAAAAGTTTTTTTTTTTTTTTCAAATACATTTATTTTCAAAGATGGTCATAAGAAAACACTGCAATTTTTATTTAAAATATAATTGCAAAGAACGAAAAGAGAAAAACAGCAATGATAAAATAAGATGATGGAGTAACTAACTGTTTTAACTAAATGAAAACAGCTGCTAGACACTAGATGGCAGTAGCTGATAATAAAGAACCGACTGATGCCACCCATTCAGAGCATGAAGAATAAACAGATTACATTTTACTCTTTTGTTGTTTTCTTTTAGATCGAGTTGCTATATTAAGATACATCAACATTATATCTTAGAACCAAAACAAATAATACAAATGTACATAAAAAATGAATTCTTTTTTACAAATGAAATGAAATAGATCTATCTATCTGGCAACTATGGTGTTATTAAATTAAATAAATCATTGAGACAAGCATTGGAGACTTTTTTTCCCAATTAATTAAGCACAATAAAAATAATAATAATAATAATAAAAGAAGAACCAGCAAAACTTCAGACTTATCCTTCTCTAAAGATATAAATCTTTGGACCAAATATGTAAACATCAGTTCTTTTGCACAGGGTTGCCCGTTTCAAAGCCTGAAACTCTCACTCGTCCTCATTTTAAATAATACATTCAGCATTAATTTTCTGCCCTTCAATACACCCATATCAACTACCTTAATAATTCATTGTTACTTGTGTAATTGCTCCCTTTAATTAGTATATAACATTGTGCAAGATTGCAAATATAATATTGTAATTCACAGGTTATATAACAAAAGTTCTGTCATACGAATTGTAAACTATTAATTATAAAATATAAAATGATAATTTATATAATTTAATGCTCAAAGAAGACCAAAGTATGACCAATATCTGTCTTCTCAAAGATGATCTGGAGAAATATACAGCTAATTAATTAAGCACAATAATAAAAAGAATAACCATCAAATCTTCAGACTTATTCTTCTCTTAAAATAATGAATAATCTCTGCACCAAATCTGTAAACATCACTTCTTCTACAGGGTTGTGTCACAAGGTTCAAAGCCTGAATTCTTCTCTTTAAAACACATTCAGCAATATTTTCTTGTGTAAGTGCTCTCCTTAATATAACATTGTTCAATACTGCAAATATAATATTGTAATCCACAGGTTATACCTCAAAAGTTCTGTCAAATACATTGTGAACTATTAATTACAATACATAAATTATCATTTATAGCATTTAATGCTCAAAAAGACCCTTTTAAAATGTATGACCATATTGTTTACCACTGTCCCTTTTTTCTTCTCATCTCATCGGAAATAGTAGGTCATCCGCGTACTTTTTAATCTGCTGTTTTTCAAATATGACACACTACTCTGTTGGCATACTGTTTTTCGCATAGCAGGGAAGTATTCGATTTTGGACTCAGCGATAGTGTACCATTAATAGTATTCAGTTTTCACTTTTTTCACAGTTTTAACTGCACATTGTCTTTCCAAAAACATTAAACAGATGTTAGCCTAGCCTACATGGTTTTTGTCACTATCCAGAGTCCTTTGCTCTTGGTAATATCTCAATCATCTACTTGCATCAATATCCGCCTTCTCGAAGATGATCTTACTGGAGAAATACACAGCCACAACGCTGAGCAGAGACGCACAGGCCATGTATGCGGTCACACTGAAGAGCTGCACGATGGAGCCCATGAAGAGGGACGGCACCACCTGAGACAGCAGGTATGCACTGTCCAACAAGGCGATGTCTGTTCCCATACCTCTGAAGGCTGAGGGTTGTGCAGGACGAGGGTCCATGGCGACAGACAGATCAATTGATTGTGAACTTTTGATATTGCTCTGGAAGGGTATCGGATCAGAGGCGCCACCTGGGCACCCATTGGATCTTTTCTGCTGTATCTCAGCCGATCTGATCCGCCTGTCGTTGGAGAAAAACACCTGAAAATTGAGAAATCCATTTGGTTAGGATAAAAACTCTTTGCATTTTTGCATAATGCTTTGTTTGGATCCCTTACCTGTGCATTGGAGTGGTATAGGCATATGAGCGTGTACGGCAGAATCTGCAGGATGCAGAAAGTGTATCCTGTAGCTGCGGCCATGATGGTGACTAGTGTAATGTTGTGGGATACGGTCATGATCGCTGTACTCAAGGCCAGCAGAACCACACTGCTCAGATACAGCTTCCTAATTCCAATGCGCAACACCATACGCTCCATAGCCAAAGAGAAGATCACAGAGGTCACACATTGTAGGAAAAGACCCAGACTGGCCATTCGCACACCTGTGACAGAGAACCACACAAAAATACTTATATTATACATACATGTATACACAGTTCAAATGTTTGGGGTCAGTAAGATTTTTTTATATATATATATTTATGAAAGACGTCTCCAGTAAATACCGTAATATTGTGAAATAGTATTACAATTAAAAGTAACTGTTTTCTAATTGAATATATTTTAAAATGTAATTTATTCCTGTGATCAAAGCTGAATTTTCAGCATCATTACTGCAGTCTTCAGTGTCACATGATCCTTCAGAAATCATTTGCTGCTCAAGAAACATTTCTTACTATTATCAATGTTGAAAACAGTTGTGCTGTGTAATATTTGTGCTTAATCCATGATGCATTTTTTTTCAGGATTGTTTGATGAATAGAAAGTACAAAAGAACAGAAATAGAAATCTTCTAAATGTCATCACTGTCACTGATCAATTTATTAAATAAAAGTATTAATTTCCTTCAAACAGTTCAATCTTATTGACCCCACGCTTATAAATTGCAAGCCTATATATTATTATACATATTATTATACATATAAATATTATACGTTTATAGTATTAGTAAAACTATATATAAAACTGTATATATGTGTGCATTTTGAAAATAAGATAAAGATTTTTTTCTGACCTTCATCATAGCGTGTCCTTCCTGAGGAGCCTGGCTCTCCACTGGGCACGCCATCATACAATTCCTCTCCGACAAAGTCTGCGTAGAAGAGCATAAAGGACATGAGGGCCATCCAGCTGAACAACTCAGCGACGAACAGCCTTGCTATGACTTTTGGCATGCGGCTGCACAGCAAGTAGAGTCGGGGAACCGCAGAAAAGACACTAGAGAACGTCCTTCGTAAAAGCAGAAATCTGGGGAACACCACACATTTGCAGCAGCAAATCTTCAGGATTTCAGACTTTGTGGACACTTCAACTTCCCCCAGCCTTTCTCGTACTGTCGGCTCCTCAGAGATGAAGGTCGTACCCATCAAACAGGTGAGAAAGATGAAGGTCAACACGATGTAGATGAAGGCCTCTTGTCCACCCATGTAGACCACGGTGTCTGAAGTGGTCCAGTCGACCGCGGGCAGCAGGTAGCCAACGCATCCGCCCAGACTGAGCATGAGGGAGAAGATGGAGAAAGCCTTACGACTCTCCTCCTCTCCAGGGTAGAGGTCAGAAACCAAGGCCTCCAAAGGGGTGAAGCAGGCCTGACCACAGAATTCCACCAAACAAATAGCGAGGACCAGCAGCGGGACCTTCAGCCAATGCTGCTGTTGTTTTGTGAGCAGGGTAACATGGGTGGACGTCTGAGGGATGATCAAGAGTCCGAGCAGGACGCCCATGCACAATACCCAAATGAAGGGGCGCCGGCGGCCATATTTACTTCTCAAGCTATCACTCGCTGAACCAATGAGAGGGACAGCGATCAAACCCAGCACAGGTCCCACAGCTGAAATAAAACATTAAATCATAAAACATCAGTGAATAACATAGTTTAGTACATCAAATATAAATTCACTTGGGATAGGGTCTGCTAAATTTATTAAATGTGTATGGGTGAATTCAGGTTGATTAGGGCACTTTTTCCAAATCATCTCAATGGCAAAAGTGTCCCAAACACCCTGAATTCATCCCTATATATAGCCTATACATTCTTACTATGTTAATGTATAATTGGAAAAAGTGGTATATAAAAAATGTAATTAAAATGAAAATGTTTCCAGCTAATGTTTGATATTTTGTTCTGCTGTTGTACGATGATAAATTATAGGCTGCAGTCCGTAGTTTTGTCCTCTTTGTCGCCATCTCTGTTCGAAATCTGTAAGTGCAGTTATTCGCGGAATTATCAACTTTACGTGGGTCGTGCCTCGGCACGGCACAGCGCGGATGAATCCGATGTTTTGAGGAGAATGTTTGGCTGTCAGTCGCTGCGCCGGTGTGGATACTGGCATTTGCAATCACAGATTATTCTTTTTGGAAGTATGACCAACATAAGAATAATTTTCACCGGAAAATGTCCTCTGAACAAGTAAGGAACATCCACTTTTGTTCTGACCAACTAAGGGAAAAAAAAGCATTGCAGTAAATCGCGCTGATTAAATCTAACGATCGTTTATCATATCATATCTTGTCCAGCAGAAAAAAAGCGGTCTCTGCGTCCGTTTTGAACCCCTTCAAAACACAGAGTTCACGCCACCTTTCAAAAGCCCTTCCGATATGTATCCTTGTTTTCACATGGGTCCGGTTGCAGTCTCTTTTTTTTCTGTAGCCACTCCGAAGTCCAAAGTGTTTTGCATTTTACAGCGGGTGAATCTCTAGTTGTCACTGGTGATTGTAGTTTGAACCTTTCTGGATCCGCCATCAAATTGATAAGTTTAATTATATCAAGTGCTGTGAGAAAAGGCTATAAATCTCCACCTCCAACATCCTCACACGCAATATAGCCTACTAGCCAAGACTCCTTCTTTATGTGTACAGATGTGATGTAATGATGCAAAGACTTGCTTAGAATTTCCCTTGGAAATCTACCAGTAGGCTACCACTGGAATTAAAAACATTAGGCTATTACAAGATTACCGTTTTGAATCGAGCTACGGCAAGCAGATAGTTTTGAACACTGGCTGGTTATGTACTTTTGAAAAATATTTAACCCAAAAAAGTTACGGACTGCTTTAAATATTGAGTAAACGGCATATCTCTAAATTTTCATGCTTATATTTTTTTCACGCAGGGGGCTATAAATATGATTTTGCATGTTAAAGTACCCTATAGCTAGACAGTAGCCTATACAGCTGACTTTACCTTTGAAGTTATAAAATAGGCTTTCCTAGGCATTAAAACGTTTGTAACCCCCTGAGGCAGCAGTGATGCATTGATGTGGTATGTGCGGTTCAGCAAGTGAGACAACTGAAACTATTTTATTTATAGGCTAATATTGGAAGTCAAGCAACGTTGACGCAATGAACAGTTCTCTAAAATAAACACATGTTCAGTAACCGGTCTAGCAGATTCGGTTAATTTTAATTCAGTCAGTAAAGAAGAATTCGTCAGTCAAATCAGTACCTACTGAGCTTTTTCGTCTATTTGAACCATTCGATCAAAGAACCGGCTCATATTTGTTTGTGAATCAAAGTATAAATTTGTTTTTACATCATCGCGCCGCCGCTGAAAAAGCGCTTCTGACTGGAAACTGCTTTGCTGGATTGGTGACATGTCCGATATTGTAAACAAATTCAAAGAAACCTGTTAACTGAATTTAATATTTATATTATATTATATTTTTATTTTATATATATACATAAGAACGCATGCATTCTCACAAACGGAAATCGATTATTTCCACTTGCGAAGAATTGAATCTCATTCATTATGATAATCCCTTGAATGGAATTCCAGTCTTTGTGGTTGCCAGTCCAATCTTTAACGACACCACCTAACTAACCAGCTAACAAAAATATGTTTTAAAAACGCTTTGGTAACATTAAGTTGAAATTGTTCTTTCTGAATATCCCCATGCGTTACAAAAGTGCAGTTAAAATAATAATAATAATAATAATAATAATAATAATAAAAAAAATTTAAACGTTTTCTTAAATTTTTCTCTGAACATTCTAAAACAAGTAGCCTAGTCACGTTAGGCCTATGTTTTAGGTTAAAAAAATCCATTAACGAGAACGAGCATGAGGGAGTGACGTATGTATGCCATTTCCCGCGAAAATCATCCCGCAGTATAAAATATAAATGCTTAATAGGCTTACCATAGTGAAATACAGCATAGGACAAAAACATGTTTTGGAAGAATGATTGATGTTGTATTTACTCTTAGTTTGAATTTTGTTAATTTTGAACAACAAAAAGTTGCATAGGGGAGAGCCGGCCGGGACGATTGAAACGCGGGACGGATGAAACATTGAGATTTCCTTGAAAACCACTCACGCATAGGCATAGATTACGTAGATTCCAAAACGTACGCTGGCTGTCATGTTCTTCTATGGGACAGACAGCAGCGATTGCATTTTTGAACGGTAAATATAAAATAAAACACACAACCAAGCACTTTTTCAGCTGTTATCGCATTTTGTTAATGTCAGTTTTGCATTTGGAGAGGCAGGGTGACAACGAAATACTGTATATTACTTAGATAAGTTAACGTTAGCTAGCAGGCAGTGCTTGAAAATTGGTTGAAACAACCAAGATAAAATATAAATAATTACGCTTTGCATGTACAAATGAAGACCAGTATAAACATCGCAAAGGGCCTCTGATACAATATAAGTTAGACAGTTGACAATTCAAAAAGAGGTAGATATTTCAGAAACTTACGTTACCTCTGGAACAACTCGACGCGCAGCATTCACCACTCAAAACTCAGCCAACACGTAACATAATGAAAAGTTAGTTAGTATATACCAAAAATTCAACTAAATAAAAGTTGCTATAAAGGTGGTAGCGATTCATTACCGAACTAATTAGATGCTATACCTTCACAACTGGTGAAGTCGCGCTAGTTTGTTGTTTTGCACAATCTTGTTTGTAGGCCTATTCACTCTTGTTAAATAATTAACAGGTTTTGTTGTAAATTCACTACCCGAACAAACATGCAATATTTTCAATCTATTTTACTCGTAATGCATTATATTTTCACATGTTATCAAAGCCCTCTAAATTAGAATACACGCTAAATGTTAATGCTGAATTTGTATTTTCATGCATCAGCCACGATCTGCTTGAATCAGGCAGCGTGGTAACGTGTACATGATGTTTATCATAATTTGGTAACACTTTACAATTAGATAAAAAAGTTTGTAGACAAACTTTAAGTTCTCTTGAAAAAGCCTAACTAGAAATTTGAAGGTTTTCAATTGGAAAGTTTTAGTTTAGTAAGACAGACTTTGTTTAGGCTAGTAAGAAAATGTAATTTTGCCAAAAAAAAATAACTTTAATTTTAAGTAAATGTTATTTTTAAATCAGCTTCAGTGTGATATTTAACCATTTCATATTATCATGCTTAACACTGATAATTTGAATAATTGTAATGCGATGATCAGATATCTAAATCAGAGAATATCATATGTTTGGGCAGTTGGATTATTTATTTTTTAACAGTGGCTTCGGGGGACTCAAAGTGCACCAGATTAATGAATTTATCTTTAAAATGTAAAAAAAATTCTCGGTATGGGGGTACGGGGGCATGCCTAGAGGTCCCGAGATCCACCTACAAAAATACTGTGCCACAGCAGACTATATGATGGTCTACGAAAAATACACATTTTATTATCTTATTAAAATACATGAACACGATTTTACCACCTCCGCCTCATTTTAAGCCAGGAAAAACCCTGCATGTGCAATATAAAGAACTGGACAACTTTCTTTCTGGTTTATTGCTTTAAATATAAATAGCATATTAAGCTAATTAAGCAAAAACCTCAACAAAAGTCTGAAGAAAAAAAACTGGTATTACACTTGACATTCTGTCCCCTCTCACTTTTGAATTGGTGGCTACGCCCCTGCACTCACGTCATGTATGTCAAATTTCAAGTTGTATTTATTGTTTTATGTTCCATTGTAATTATAATACGGCAGGTGTATTAGTACAGCAACACACCCTTAAGTGTGCAATATCAGAGTTTTTTAGTTTAAGGACAAAACAGGTTTAACTGGAAGGAGGAAGGTTGAAACAGGGACTTCTGCCAGTTCTCATAGGAAAACACTCAATATGACTCAGTATGACTCAAGGAAGAAATGTAAGAAAATTTATTGTAAACGGATTTGTCTGTCTTCTCCTAAATAGCATATTAGAAAGATTACGCAAAATGCGCAAAGGCTTATCTCCTATTGTTTATTGGGCGACAAAACAAAAATTTTAATATTAACCTTAAAATTTAAATAAATTACAAAATATGTTTGTAACAATATGTCCCGCTCTGGCAGGACGATTAAAACAAAGCACAACTACCGTTCAAAGTCAATTTTTACTTAAATCATTCTATATTTTTACAGAATAACACATGATACGAGTTGTTGATCAAAAAAAAAAAAAAAAAAATTCAATCTGTAACCTTATCTTAGAAAACGATGTTTATCTGAAAAGTGTTTCAACTGTCCAGGCTCTCCCCTACCTTTAAAGACCTGATAACTCTATTAATTAATGTTTTATTAACATTGCTGGATGAATGCTAAGAGAACCTTGCCAGAACGTTAGCAAAGTTCTGAGAATGTTGTTAGCTTGGTACCACTGTGAATCACAGTCTGTGATACCCACTGTGCCTCCAAAAACAACTTTGACAATGACCTCTTTTTGAGTCCCTTACCCAGTACCATGGTCATGAAGCGTTCCTCCACCCCTGCCTCCAGCAGCATGGGTGGGATGTAGATGGTCCCAGCAGCCAAACCAACCTCCAGGCCACATGTTAATGCATTAATCAAGAACAACTGTGAGATCCTGCCATGCATGTCCAGATTTTCCACTCTTTCACTTCTTCTCGC
Organism: Tiaroga cobitis; assembly: GCA_030578255.1. Lineage (NCBI taxonomy): Eukaryota > Metazoa > Chordata > Actinopteri > Cypriniformes > Leuciscidae > Tiaroga > Tiaroga cobitis. Next base: position 19,166,297 of record CM060601.1, on the reverse strand, counting down.
TCTCTTTTCCTCCTTTGCTCTAAACACTGCAGTGACGAAAGAAACTGTTTAGCCGCTGGAATATATATTGATGCATATACAACATTATGACTTAAATTCCCAACACAGTCTCATCCCAAGGCGTCATCTAACTGACGCTTTTGACCATGCGTCAACATGCCGACGCACATGGCACCCTTTAAGCGTCAATATGAGACGCTCATCCTCGGGCGTCATCTAACTGACGCTTTTGACCATGCGTCTAAATCCGACGCACATGGCACCCTTTAGCGTCAGTTAGATGACGCTTCCGTTATGGGTAGGTTTAGGTCTGGGGTAGGGTTAGGGTTAGACCACTAGGAGGCGCGTCTCATATTGACGCGTAAAGGGTGCCATGTGCGTCGGCATGTTGACGCATGGTCAAACATGGTCAAAAGCGTCAGTTAGATGACGCCTTGGGATGAGACTGGGCTGAAATTCCATACCATTATTCACCAAAGCTACTACGCATTCAGAAGACTCAGAATATATTACGTGAATCGTGTGGTCCTTTTTAGATTTGTCAATTTCCCTTTTCTCTGAAGAATTCCATTTGCATCTTTACACATGTATGAATGCAAAACTGCATATTAATGCTGACATTGATCAAAATTTCAGTCATGTGATTGTGAGCGTTGACACCAGGATGTGTGACAGATACACCCCTAGTCAACACAGTGTGTTTTTCCAGGACTATAAAATAATGATGACCTTAGTACTCAACCAATGATCTTTTAAGTTAACATAAGGAGGGTTGTGAGGACATTATGTACCCATCACAGTACATCTATCAGAGCAGCTTTATGGTTGATTGTAGACATAACACAATCTTGATTGTTATTCAATTTTAAATGGCAACAACAAACAAAAAAATTGCATACGTGGCAATCATTTCCACAATGGGCAATTTCTTTGCCGGTGTCAGTTTAGCATTGCTTTTGACTTATAGTTGCCTATAAGAGACTGTGTTTGTTGGTTATTCTCCTCAGATCTTTCCAGTTCAACAGACTCATGGAATATTTTTCTAAGCTTTGGAGAAATTTGAGTTCCCTGTTCACACTGACACAAATAACAAATGTTTGAATGACGCACGACTATGTTCTGTCCATTTAGCAAACCGTAAATCTCCTGTTTCACTTAATGGGTGAATCTCACAAAATCTTTCAAGAACAAGGAAATGAAGTGTTTTTAGGACTATTACAACTGTTAAGAGTTTTTTTTTTTTTTTGCATTACTTTCATGAAAACTAAACACATTTCCACAGAAATCTCAATACGTTAGTGAAAAAGTTATATAGGCTATATAATCTAGTCATTTTTATTGTTTTTTTATTTATTTATACTATATTTAATTAATTATATTCTCATTCCATTTATATGTTATATTTATTATTTAATTTATCATTTATTTATTATTATGTTTATATATATAGTTTAGCCTTTTTAATGCAAAAGTCATTTCCTTTGATTTCGCAGTCAACCTGGACATGATTTTATGTGATAATGTTGTTGTGTTGGAAAATGTATATTTGGATATAACAGATATTTCATGATTGGTATACACATTTGTTACAAATTACGCGTTTATTTATTTATTTATTTTAATAAATGCTATTCTTTTGAACTTTCTATTCTGAATTTTTGGATCATGCTTTCCATAAAAATATTAAGCAGCAAAATTGTTTAATAATAATCTTACCCCAAACTTTTGAATGCTATAATGTACATTTTTAAAGCTTACTACATTCATAATCTTAAAATATGTGTACATAAATACTATGCGGTCACTTAAGTTCAAAACCTCTTCTTGTGAATATAGTTGCTCATTGACATGATGATAACTGCTAACTTCCTCTTTTCACAGTTCGTAGAGAGCTTGTTGGGAAGGAAGAAGACACATCATTAAGTGCAACATGCCTAAACTCATTTGAATTTAACTCTTAGGAGTGACACTCTTTTATTTTGCTGTCAACCACATAGGCCGGACCCCTGTCTTAAATATGAACTGAGTTTATCATAACTGAGCCATGAAAAGGTTTCAGACAGGAAAAAGCACTGAAGCGTGTCACATCTTACCTGACACTGCCTTTGACGGGGAACTTCAGGTCCTGGAATTTTTTTTGTTTCTTAAATTGATATTGTGTATGTATGAGTTTACCTGTTATAGGATAAAATTAACAAGCATTTTTTAAAACAAGCATTTAAATATTATTATTATTATTTCGTTTTTTACCAACTGAACAGTTTTGTACAGTTAAGTATTACAAATATTATTTTTTACTGGTCTGTGAAGGAATATAACAACAATTCACAAACATTTACACACTTATACACAACATTTGAATAATTAATTATTATTAAAAAATGTTTTATGATTTTTTGGTTTTACAATCACAGGTGCATCATCAGCTACACATCATGAAATAACCCATTCTAAAAACACAATATATATGTTGACAGAAAACAACAGTTGAAATACATACGTTTGATCTCCATCTGAAGGTGTAAATTCAAGTGTCGCCGTCTCTTGTGTCGTTATTGATTCCCATGTGAACGTGTACACAGTGAAGTGACATCAGTAGAAGTTTGAGGAGTAGTTCCAGGCGCAGCAGGAAGTGGGCGGGCTGAGCTGTGAGAACACACACGTCTGGAAAGCCACATCACAGAGCGTGTACTCGACCTTCTACATTCTTGGTGGTTTTTCGGCAGGTCAGGAATTAAATCCACTTAAGTACAGCACAGCAGGTGTTCTTTCTATCTATCTATCTATCTATCTATCTATCTATCTATCTATCTATCTATCTATCTATCTATCTATCTGTAAAAAGTGATCATTTGGCTTAACTTTAAAAAAGTGAGTAAACCCATTGCCTTAAAATTGTTAAGTAAATACACTTAATGCAATTGAAAAAATTAAGTTATGTGAACTTCCACGTAACTTAATTTTTTCAATTACGCATGAAGTTTATGTACATAATAATTTTAAGGCTACAGGTTTCTTTAAGTTAAGTCAACTGATCTCTTTTTACAGTGTATCTGTCTGTCTGTCTATCCATCCATCTACTCATCCATCTATCCATCCATCCATCCATCGTTTGTTCGTTCGTTCTTTTAAAGCAACACCAAGTAACTTTTCCTCTGCGGTCGCCCTACAGGTTGAAAGCGGAATTGTCCTTTACCGCTGTCATAAATAATTTATCCTACCGCAGCCTACTGTCGCACGCGCACTCGTTGTTTATCCAGCACCGGCTTTGGAATGAACGATGTCCACAGACAAGGTAGAGTATGATTTCATGAAAGTATGATGTATTGCGACGTCAGAAACGAAGAAAAACAAAATAATGACTATTATAACGCTTGATGTAAAGCAAGTCAAATTTGTAGTTTTCTTGTCTCATTCGAACTACAGAAACGCGACCCGATCTGGCAATCTTACATAATGTGGTTATAGCAGATATAGGACCACAAAGCGAATCCAGAAGTGCCTTTCACCCTGTTACGACCTAATGACCTTGTTCTGGGACCTGGAGACGGGAGTTCTTTCACTCTCTCCACACAATTTTTGTTACCTTCCTTTTCTGCCCCTAGACTTGAAACGGATCGTAACAGCCACTGAAACGATTTTGGAAAATAAAAATAAAAAAATCTTACGTGGTGTTGCTTTAAATGGCCTTGCAGTGTGACAAATGAGTTTTAGAACTACAACTATGCCACGTAGTCTTTCAATGAATATAAAGTCATAAAACTGCATGAATACTAAAAGTGTTTCATGCGTTAGATGGAGTTTAGCACGTCAGACTGTAGAAAGCTGATGTCACCGTTTGACGTCATGATAACTATCCACCCGCAGGTGGAAAAAAAGTGGACGGTTCAGTTCTATTTTCTTTTGAGAAATCTCAATGGGTATAAATAAAAAAACACCCCAAAATAATCTGCTATTAGAAAGGAATCGATTTGTCACATTAGGGTTGGAGAGGTTGTTTCATATTTACATGGAAATGGTCAAATCAAAATGGACAATTCTTGTTTTTATGGAATATTGAAATAGCCTATTTATCATAAATGATTTATCCATGCACGTCATTTTTTTTTTCATTTCACGCGCCCTCTTAATCTTTGATCAAAATAACTTCCCCTCCCTCTTGCAGCGAAATCTCTTCTCTGATGACATGTTTACTGGCGTGAGGGCGGGGCAACCTGTCACTCAACATGGGATCGAGCAATAGCAAACAACAACCATTCAACCATCCAATCAATTCCCCATGGACAAAATCAAGTCCCATCCCACATTTTTTCTTGTTCACGATGCCGTTGGATATCACCGGCCACTCACCTGTTCAACTGCTCGTTAACAAGCATCAGAATGGGGAAAATAGTGTTTATTTTATTTTATTTGCGTCGGCCATGTAAGCGGAGATATTCCCCTGTCAATATGAGGTGGAAGTCATTGAAAAAGCTACGGTGGGGATTGACGTCAACTCAAACGTAAATACGGCTTATGTGACTTTGAACGTGGCAGGGTTGTTGGTGCCAGACAGTCTGGATTATTTCAGAAACTGCTGATCATCTATCTCTAGGGTTTATAGAGAATGGTCGAAAAAGAGAAAATATCCAATGAGCGGCAGTTCTGTGGGTGAAAATGCCTTGTTGATGCCAGAGGTCAGATGAGAATGACCAGACTGGTTCAAGCTGATAAAAAAAAGGCAACAGTAACTCAAATAAGCACTTGTTACAGCAAACAAAAGTATGCAGAAGAGCATCTCTGAACGCACAACACATCCAACCTTGAAGCAGATGAACACACACTGCTGTCAGCTAAGAACAGGAAAATGATTCCTGGTCTGATGAGTCTCGATTTCTACTGTGACATTCAGGGTCAGAATTTGGTGTAAACTACATGAAAGCAGGGATCCATCCTGCCTTGTATCAATAGTGCAGGCTAGTGGTGGTGGTGTATGTCACAGGTGGCTGTATATAATGAAGCGTACATTATTTAAGGAATCAGTCTTTAATCCAAAAATCCATGGAAAAAGTCAGGGAAACAGATTTCACAACCACTTAACATCGACGACACCAAACAAAGAACTGAATGAAGACAAGACTTGAATACACAGAGGAACAGATGAGCTAATGAACGGGATAATTAATCAAACACAATAATGTCCGGTACACATTTAAGATTTTGGGCAAATGAAAGATGACCAATCGTGACGATTTCTGTGGTCATTGCTCCTAAACGGTGGTCCTACGCCGCACAGTGAGAGAGCTTCAAAGACTGCCGTTGTCACGGTCTTGCAACCAAAGAGAGCAATCATTTTCAGACCGACGTCTACTGACCAGCCAATAAAAATGAAACATGAAGTGATGTATTGTCACCACAACATGGCGCTAAAACTTAAAACTAATTACCTCAAGCACCATTTGCAGAATTGGAATACCAAGTTGGCCACTTTTCCCTAGCCATATTCTCCTCTTTCTCTTCCTGCTCTTTTTTTCAGCACACATTAAAAACCACAATTGGCAAAGTGGGATTCATCTTGCTCTACACTAGCACATGCTGATGATGTTTTATTCTTCGATACCAACTTGCGTCGTAGCCTACGATTCAATATTTGTCATGATCGTTGATGCATTGATCTCTTCCTGCTCTGGTCTGGTGGCTAAAGGCTCGAACGCTGCTCTGTTGGCCTGTCCGGGTCCACGCCTCGCTCGGGACGCCAGGACTTCACATAGATGCACATTTAAGTTTATCTAAGTTTATGTCTTTTATTTGTACACTCAACACTGGCACCCACACACACAATACATCCATGCACCTGCCCTACACTACTGACACTGACACTCACACCCCATTGTTGGTTCTGTTGTTTAAACTTGTGTTAGATACACAATAAACTTATGTTTTGCACCGTTTGCTCGTGGCATGGTCTCCTATCTCTTGTTATGGCCCTGAGTCAGTCATAACAAGTGTAATGGCGTGGGGATATTTTTTTCAGCCCCTTAGTACCAATTGAGCATCGTTTAAACACCACAGCCTCACCGGAGTGTTGTTGCTGACCATGTGACCACAGTCTACCCATGATCTGGCATGCTGACTTTAACCATTATAAAACAAAAACAAACTTTGTTGCAATATCAAGCACATGAAAACTACTGTGAAATTGTTTAAAAAAGTTTGAAAGACTGGATTTCAGAGAGCAGAAATGCTGAAAGATAAATTCATGCTTAAATGTTTTGTGCGTTTCTCATGTTCAAGCAGACGAACTTGGCACTTTTCACACGGTTTGTTTCACACCTCTGGCCTCCCTCCCGCCATTTGTGGTTTTTCTGACGTCACTCTTTAAACTTCCCTTACATTTTCTAGAAACTTTTTCTCGTTTTGTTTCTTCAATATTGGATAATTAGTTAGCAGTGATAAAAATATTTGATAATTAGTTAACTTTTATTGTAGTAAAAATTATATTTTAATGCTAACTTTTGCAATAAAATTAGTTTCTTTTCTACCGGTAATTCAAAATATGGTTAACTCGTCTTTGAACAGTCTCAGACTTGCACTGGCAGATAAACATACACTGAAGGCAACTCAGACGAAATGGGACAACACTGGCACAATGTGTTGGAATTTAGTATTGCAACTGCTGGCCATACTGTGCGTGGAAACCAAAGATAGAATGACAAACCACTTTAAACTCTATTCCACTATTAATTTGACTGAAAAAGAAGCACTTCACTGACCTGCAGACCATATTATTACTTTGATCCAGTCTTGTGTGCGGACATGGTTCCGATTATAATATTTTCATTGGATATAAGCCTGAACATCTCCATAACCATTTACCTGAACTTTCCCTTTAAAGGACATTCACACTTTGAATGACATGACAGTATCATCCTTTAAATATTGTATTTTTTTTTTTAAACGTAGAGCTCTGAGACAATAAGACACCATACGACAGTTTCTCATTAAAATGAAGATACATTTTATTTCTTTTCTTAAAAAAACAAACAATACAAAAAAAATCTGAGGAGGAAAAATGAAACAAAAGAAACCAGTTTAAAATTAAATCAAGCACAAAAAACAAAACATTCATACGTTTTTGGACAGCTAGGTTAAAAACCAATTCATAGACAGCACGAGTGGAAAATATTCAGAGATGCCTGGCAGAAAGGATCGAACCATATCAGAATGCCATGTATGCACTTGTAGACAGAAAAGCCCCCCGAAATGCATCATGGGATATACATCATATGTGTCTGGAATTTAAAACAAGCAGCAACAGAAATATATATTTAATGAGCAAACACACATAAGGTATGAATAGTACAATTCTTCTCAATCCTCACAGTGCAAATTTGCCTCTCTGTGTCATGACATCACAAACACATCTGATCCAGGGCTGACAAATAACAATATTTGACCTTTTTAAAACATTATCTGCTTGGTTGAAGAGATCCCCAACATTGAGCAATACAATCTCTGGGTGAAACGGGCGTGAGTCAAAGATACCCAGTTTCTGAACATTTAGCTTTGCGGTACAAGATTTTGAAAAACAGGCTTGGTAAGGCAGAAAGACATCAGATTCACATTTCCCGTGCAATTAGCCGTTTTAAGGCCCGATCTCAGCACGCTCACTGCGAGCCTCTTTTGAGAAAAGAGATGAAAGCATTCATACTGCAGCCTAAATATGAGATGATCTGGTGGATGAGAAGAAAAAAACAAAAGGCAAATGAAAAAATTCAGAGCGAAATGAGCATGATTCTTGAAGAAATATTCCAGGTTCAAAACGAGTTTAGCTTGATGGATGGCAACTCATACCTCAGTTTGCAAAAAAAAACAAAACAACAACAACAAAAAACACACCAAGAAATGAACTTACAATGGGGCAAACATCGGACACTTGCCATTGTAAGTACACAACAAACTGAGGTACAAATTGAAATTATTTTCTGTGGTAATGTCGCAGAATTTGACATTTTTAGTCCAGATTATTACTAAAACAGTAACTGCATTATGGTTCCAACTACACAAATTGAGACTGTTTATTTAAAAGGTAAAACGGAAAATTGAATAGCAAACCCTGGATAAAGTGTACCACGACAAATGTAATTCTCAAACCACGAGCATTAGATGTCAGTTTCTCCATCTTCCGCTGATGATCCAAGCATGTTGAATAAATACAAAACGAATCCTCAGATAAGCAGAGCCGCTAGTATCCAAACAAACGGCGTGAACGATTACGGATTGCAAAACTTTCCTAACGAATGGCTTTCTAGAGAGGAATCACTACACAACAAACGCATTGGACCTTAATTAAACACTGTTTCAGAACTTTGCAAAACTATTCATACGTTAAAATGATGTACTTTCGCAAATCGAATGCGACATTTGTTAAACGCAAGCAAAACTGGTTCGTAAAACCACTCTTGCGCAAATTGCAGTGAATCGACTGCGACAATTTGTAGACAATTGCATTTACACTCCAATTAGCCATTACAAATTTACACGAATACTTGTTTTGTTTGCGCGGTGTGGAGTTCATTTACGCAAGAATGGTTTTACGGACATTTTACACGGAATTTTGTATCATGAATGAGGAACATCGGTCGCAACAATACAGAGTAGGCAATAAGCTTTATACATGTTACCAAAATGAACAAGAGCGCTAAAGCAAATTTTTTTTTTTTTGTTGAGAATACGGTCATGTGATCACCCTGGGCGAGCAGCGACGCTACTGGTTGGAACGATGGGCTTCCCTCGAGATTATATACCCATAAATAAACAGACTCAGACACATTTTACTCAATAATATATATAGATATATACGCTAACAAGTTCTGGGAAAATGTCCTTTGCGATATGGAATTTATAGGCAAAAAAAAAGAAAAAAAAAGGGGGGAAATAAAAAGAGTTCAAACCGTTGAGCCAGGCCACAACAGACAATGAAAAAAATCAGAAAAGCAAACAAGCCCAACCCTCTCCCACCCCCCGACCCCAAAAAATGCAGATAAGGAAAGAGTGTAAAGGGAAAGAGAAGAAAGGGACGCCGTTAATAATATGGCTAGTCTTCGCCGGATGGAGCCTCCTCTTCTGAGCCGTCCTCTTCCTCCTCGTCTTCCTCATCTTCGGGGGCATCATCCTTTGTCTTTTTGGTGGGAGGAGACTCTTTCTTCTCCACCTCATCTTCCTCCTCGTCTTCAAGGGGGCTCTCAGGTTCCTCGTCATCTTTAGGTGAGGACTTCTCCAGTGCTTTAGCTGCACTTGGGCGACCTTTCCCTTTCCCCTTCATGGGGCTGGGGTTCACTGAGGAACAAACAGATACGTTAACATTAACTTTAAAACTTTGGAGTCAGTAAGGTCCCGTTTACGCCTGGTATTAAGATGCGTTTTGGTCGGTTGGATCACAAGCGGACAACGCTAAATACAGGTGTAAACGGAGTCTAAAACATTTTGAGCTTTTCCACTTTCGACCACTTCCAGAGGTAGTCGAAAACGCATTCAACCGGATGTGTTTAAACAGCCCCAAAAGACGCCTACTCTCCGCCTACTGACCTGATGCGTCAACATTATGGGGAAGCGCACTAGCCAGACGGGATTTATATTTTGTCGGATGAGACACAAATGTGGTTTTATGGCCGAAAAACGCACACAAAAAAAGCACAATGTTCTCTCACCATTCCTGATTTCTAACACACACTCACAGTGTTCAGCGCAGAAATGCGACTGTCAGAGCAGAAATGAAAGCTGCTGCTCTCCGTGTGTTTTCCTGTCGTCTCCGGGCGCGTTTATTTGTGAATTACATGAGCTTATTTTGTCCATTACATTGAAAAACCAATATAATTTCCTGCCCATAGATCCTCCCCTCGAAGAAATCAGGACAGAAGTGGACAAAAGAGACGGATTAAAACACCAGGTGTGAACAGGAATGTGTCTCCCTCGTCTACTTGTAATCCTAACACCAGGTGTAAACATGGCCTAAGAGTTTTTTTTAAAGAAAGGACACTAAATTGATCAACGGTGACAGTAAAGACTAGGGATGTACAAAACTACTCGATTAAACGGTACAGCTACTAGTCGACACTGAAAACAATAGTCGATTAAACAGAAAAAAATACACAAGATTTTATAGGTCAAATTACTGTCGTTTTAATGTTACTGTGAGGAGCAGAACGCGAGCCGTGGAAACGGAGTGAGGTCGGTGGCGCGAGTGTTAATGAACGTCACTGTGCACTAGGGCTGGGTAAAAAATATCGATTTCTCGATATTAATCGATTCTCATTTTTACGAACCGATATCGATTCTTAAATCTGAAGAATCGATTAGTCATCCTGTTTTCATTTGATGAGCGCGCAGAACATTGTATCGTGCATCCCATCCAATACATCGAAATAATCTTTGTGCTTTGTGACTATTATTATGAAAGTCTATTATTATAAGACTATTATTATTAAGTCTCAAATTTCGAATTACGTCCATTTTCTTACGAAATTCAAAAACATAAATACCGTTTTGGCGCTGTGGCGTGAGATCGCTCTGGCTCAGCTCAAGAGAAGCAGCAGCACGGAGCGCACATGATCTCATTCTCCTCTTCCGCCTTAATAATACCAGTTACTCCGCCTTAATAATACCAGTTACAGCGCCAAATAAACATCAATGAGCATCTGAAAGTGTGTTAAAAGATAGAGTACAACTTCGAAATCCGTATCATACGTGGTATCGCTCAATCAGTGTTTCATCCGTGGAAAGACGTCAGTTAAACAGCAAGTAAACAATGGCATGTAACGTCACATTTACCTCAGAAAAAAACATTAAACTTAGTAACTTAGTCAGCTAGAAAAAATAACTCTAGTGAGGAGAATTTTGCTAAATATATGCACCATATTACATATTCATTATAATTTTTAATGTTCTTCAATATTTAATGAATGTTCGAATAAATCTGGCAAGTTTTTATGACAGCCACCATTTAAATATTTATATTTCATATAACTTTCTTATAATAAAAATAAATAAGTGTAATTGTTATAGCTTCAAATCAGTTAATTTTTACCTTCAAAATTATAGCAGGCTAATGAAGCCTGGTATGCTACAACTGACTCCCATAGTTTACAGCATTAGTTAAGAGATTTGTTTTCCTTGAAAAAATTTGCCATGTATTGTACCTGATATCCAAAATAATCAATATTGAATCGAATCGTAATCGAAATCGAAATCGAATCGCAAGCTTGTGAATCGAAATCGAATCGAATTGTGAAATTTGTGTCAATACCCAGCCCTACTGTGCACTGCACCGGTCTGAAGTCCCAGGAGCTCTGAAGGATAAGACGTGGAGTGACGACAGTGGAAGACGAGAGAAGACCAGGCCTGGGACATTTAAGCTGCGGTTTGTCTTTGTATGGGCGGCAGTCGGCTATGAAGCACCTGCCTTTTAGGCTTAAAACTTCCGTTTAATGTTCACCAGTTCCCCCTTCTTCCCTGCACCTTGAACATTGATACATTTATATTTAAGAGCATTTTAAGCAGCACATTAAAATAAAACATATGGAAAAATAATACTTTAAGAGGTAGGGCCTAATCTTTATATTTGACCTCAGATGCTTTTTCTTCGTCAGTCACGGAGTGCACAGAAATGACCGCTCAAAAGACAAACGCGGTGCGGGAGTATTTTGAATTAGAAATAAAACGGAAAGGTTTCATGTAAGCTGTGCCATTTCAAACTGGCGCAATTCCACTAGAGCTATGTGTAACCATATTCAGGACATGCATGTAGGTGTGGTGGCGAATAAAGCGATGGGCATTTGCTCGTCGGTTACAAAACTTCCATTTAAACGACTGTCAAATTAGTTGATGCGCACATTTCTCCTGTCCAAGCTGCTCTTTTCCGTAACCATGAAAATCTTAGCAGCGTCAGTGGTTACCTGTGGCCTTTAGCCGGGGTTTAGGGGATTTCTTGTCCTTCTTCTCAACTCTCCTTCCTCCTTTCGGCACCACTTTTTTGCCTTTCTTTTTGGAGTGCCCATAGTCACTGTCATCATCATCATCAACCATGAAGTCTTCATCACTGCCAGACTCCTCTGCAGAGAAAATCAGAAAGTACATTATGAAACATGAGTGGCACTTGGCTGTGCAAAAATGGCCACCGAAATACTATTGTAATGTGAACCATTGCTATGGTGTTACTAAGGGATTCTGAGTAGTTAATGTCATGTTAAGTTGCCAGGGCGGTATGGGTGTCTAATTACTGGTTTTTAGTTCATTTGAGGCATCTTTACACAGCTGATTTCTGGCTGCTCTGTGTCTGCTTAACATTCTGTGTAAAGACATAATGCTGCATAAAAGGCAGACTAAATTATGCCTGCTCTGACCCACCTCAACTCCGAGCATAAAAGTATACTATTAAAAATTGCTGTGTAAATGCATGTATGCCACCTCTGAAAAGCAACAGTCTGTGTAAAGAATCCTAATGGTCACTTCAGAAGCGTTTCTGTATAAACTTGGCATTGTTTTATCACTCCCCAGGCCAATATCGTAAGTCCAAGCATGAGCAATATTAATAATCATAGTGATGCTGAGTCAAAGTGACAAACATATTGAACACTGCAGTTAAAAAGCAGCACACTTACGGTCCAGGAATGCCTGTTCTTCCTCATCTTTCTCCTCATCCTCACTGCCACCGTCTCCCAGAAGGATTTCTCTCTGTTTGGACACGGCCTTTGACGCAGCCTGCCTCACCTGCCTCGGTTTCCTGCTCACCTCTTTATCATCATCACTATCATCTGCAGACGAATCACAAGAGTCAACAACATGCAGAACAGACGCGTTCACATTTATGCTTTATTTCCAGCTATTTTCATATCTGATTTCAGAACACGCACTCCTAAACTGTGGTTGTTTTATACGTTGGTCAGATGGTCTTTTTCTGTCTAAATGGGCAGTTAATGGCCAGAATAAGACTAAACTTTATGCTCATAGTTAAACATCTGCTGCTTCATGTTTTATGCACGAGAGTTCAAGGAGAAAAAAAAAAAAAATTGTCAGTCCACGTCTCACCTCCACCTCGTTTCCTCTTCAGTGACTTTTTGCCTGGCTTCTCAACCTTTGCTTTCTTTCCCTTTTTGGCCTTTTTATCATCATAGTCACTTCCTCCATCTTCCTCTTCCCCTTCTTCTCCAAAGTCGTTGTCTTCATCAGTACCGAAGTCATCTGAAAAACACAAGATTAGAGGTTAATCATTTTTATGCAACTTTATTTTTTAATCAAATCATCTGCGGTAGATGAAATATCACAATTTACCTGCGGAGTCATTTTTGGATTTGGACAGTTTGTCATCTGAATCCTCGCTGTAAGGGAAAATGTTTGTTAGTAGTTTGAACTTTGAAGGAGAATGTCCTTGTATGTGGCATTTATTTCCTAGTTATAATTAACCGCAGCATATATGTGGGTCATTAGAAGAAAATGGATCTCAAAAAGGTTCACGATCCCTGGGGATCCCAACACACAAGAATCCTGTCATGAAATTCACCATTTAGTACATATAAAATCATTTTAAATGCATTATTCTAACAATATATTTTCATCAAATACACTGTTATACACCAAAGCTAGAAAAAGACAAGAATCTTGCCTCTCTTCCTGTGAATTCTTAGTCTTCTTGTTCTTGATTTCACGGGGTGGAGCACGTATCTTCTTAGTTGTTTCCTTGTCTCTCCCATAGTCCTCATCTGGAGGCAGAAATTAGATGGATTGAACCATGAAGTACATGACTGCATACAATTATTATTTTAAACAATCCCTGAAAGGCCACCAATCGACCTGCAGAATATTTGCATTCCAATATTGAGTAAACTTGCAAATAAATTCTTTGTCGCACATCAATACTTTTCCGAAAGTACTCTTCCTAAAATTATGCGTTTTAGAGACGGTTTATTACCTGCATCGTCGGATTCATTAAACTGGGAGTAATTCACCACCTTTCTGTTCCTGCAAGAAAGAGAAAATACTGTAACAAGAGTTTGTGATGCAGCGGTGCATGTGACGTTAATTCTCGTTTTAAGGGCTTACAGACCATCGGAAGGTGGCCAGCATTTCTGCAGGAAACCGAAGTTCATTTAACATTTCTCGCTTCATTATGTTTCCTTAAATTAATAATTGTTGAATAGTTCCTCAATTAGCATTTCAATGAGAGTTTCATTAATACTGCAGTCTTGTTCCATTTAACCACTCAGGCCCGACATGGTGTTGAGATGCTTGAAAAGCCACAAATTACTTTAAAGTAATTAGACGTTTTGGATTATAAATTACAATACTGGATCATCAATCCAGAAAGGACATGATAATACACAATGAAATGTATAACTAATAATGATCATATTGTGTCTACATGTCACATACATTTGATTTATAACAACCGTTTCAGTTGTAAACATTAATCTGAGGTAGATTGAGACTAGCAGGAAGTCGATAAACCATTCACAGTATCAATCACGTGACACACGTAGAAAAATTACCCCCTCCCAACCAAATTTTTTTTTTACCCAATCAAGACAACTACCGTTATCCCAGTAAAATCAGACAAAATACTAGGGATTTTGTTCAAATTATGCAAAAAACACTGTAAATTAAATGCATAACTTTGTGAAATTCATTTAATCGCAAGTCTTCTTTTGGCGCAATTCCTCTTATTTACCATGGTAATAGTTACTGTACGAGGCTTTTCAGAATCTGCCATTTTATTCATTCATTTTTTTTCTCTTAAACTGTGGTGGCTAATATCAAGTTAAAAAATAACTTATTTACCGGTAATAAGTTATAATCAAGTAATAAATCGGTATTCGCTATATTTGCATATAGTCACCACGGTGAATGTTCGTACGCACAGCGTGTTACGTTTTTTTCTGTAACGTTACAGTCGATACGTGAGGAAGGCGCGCAGCATTTTTACTCTTTTTTATGTCGGCCCTCGGTCGACAACGCATTAGTCATAATACATTAATCTGCTATTACCATTTGAACTCAAAATATGTAGACTGAACATCAAATTTTGTGCACGTTTTTTCACATAACTCCAAACGGGAGGTGTGGTCGCTCTCAGCCACCCCGCCCCCCTCTGACGTCACACGCGTCGTGTTAATTTACCGCTATCAAAAAAAAATACCTCAATAACGCGCTTCCCTCCCTAAAACGCCAACGGGCTTTCGCAATCTATTGTTTCTGCATCGTTGAGAAATTTGCGCAAATATGTGCGCTTTACTGGTTGCAAAATCACTTGAATGGGCCAATGTCCACCTCCAATGGGATTTTATTACCCCTCCTGAAGCTTTGGCGAGGATGAATGGGAAGCCATATTCTCACTGGCTTACAAGGAAACATGAAGCCTTTTAGTGCTTCTCAAACAACAAATATATTCTGAAAAATAGGTAGGAGATGCACGAAGAATAACAGATTTCAGAATCCTGATTGATGCACATTAGAAACGTCCATGATATCCCCATAAATGTAAAAGACAGCCCTCCGCCACTAGAGAAGAAACAACGAGCAAAATGCATGCACGAATGAGCCAAAATGTTACAAAATCGAGCTCTAAACAAGAACATAATGATGCCTGGCACATGCGTGAAGCCTAGAAGTCAGTGTGCATGCAGCAGCCATCAGCAGGACGAATGGAAACCCACGTACCTCACTGGTCTTGCCATTTTGCAGGAATACTGTAGAGGTTAAAAATTGTGAAAGAGCAAAAGAAAAGCAGGGAAAATGCAAACAAAATGTGCTGTTTTAAAACACAAGAGGTGACGTCGCAAAACCAACGCCCTCTCCCTGTGGTAAAAATCAAACAATGCGGGAGATATTCCTGCTCTACGAAGGTATTTAGTTTAAATTTTACCTTCAGCTACTCAAAATGGTGAATAAAACAAACTGAAACTGCAGCCTTCGCGCAACCTAACGATTGGATGGAGGGCGGGCATTGCTGTTAAAACTCAGCCCACTCTGCTAGATTTGCCCAGAGAGCAACGCTATTGGCCAGTTCAAACGATTGTTCGATTTGTGATTGAGTGTTGTGGCTGTCTATCAAACGTAGTGTCTCCAAAGCATTTACCCTCCCCCTCGTTTGCGGATAGGTTGAAACAGCATGGCTCGGCTCAGAAACAAAAAGAGGCCCTCACGATATGCAAGATGTCCCAGTTTAACTGTAGAACAACTTTGTGTCGTTTGTTTCTTTTGAAATTAAGTTTATATAAGCGAGAGCACACAACAAAAGGTTGGAGACCTCGAAAATGTACATTTTGTTGGCTACTGACCTAAAATCAGACCTAACTCGATCACTTTTAAAATTATATTATTGCAATACTGATAACAGGAATATGTTGCTTTAATGCTAACAGTTACTAGCATTATTCAACCTTAATATCACATGTCATCATTAAAGTTCATATTATAATAATGTTAATTAGTGTTTTTATGGGAAATAGGAGAAATCATTAGATATTTGATCACAATTCCCATTTTTCTCAATGCCCATTCTCACTGCATTTTGCAATAGATTGAATCGCAGTGAAAACAAAAATGCCTCCAGACTATCCACCCTCATGGTTTGCTTTGTTTTGTTGAAAGCATTGCTCAGAAATGGTCCTATTTTGATGTTGTCCACTTTTAGTTGATTGTTCCCCTGACATTAAGTTTACATAAATTAATGTATGGTTTGAGAGCTTTGAAAATAAGTATTTTAGAAAGATTTAATACCCATAAAGTATTGATTTTAGCTGACTTTCTACCCTGAAATGTGACCTAACTTGATAATTATTGAAAGAATATTATTGCAAATATAATAATGCATTACTTTAATTTTGATCTTCTTTATAATAGCTTTAATAATGTTTGCCCTTGTTATGTTTATGGACATGAATGTGAATAACAGTGTAGGCTGTTTAATATTCAGTCTCCAGAGTCACATGAATGGAAGGAATGTATTGTATCTAACATGTAATTTCAAAGGATTTTAATGCTCACATCATATGCAGTGACTGTGTATTTCCCTTTATTTCTGTTCCAGGAAAAAGGATTTCTTCCTCTTTTTTCCCCTAGTCTTTCGCTGCAGACCCTGGAATCCTCTCTGCTCAGCAGTTATTGAAGTGAGGAGAAGGTATGTCTCCATGGCAACCAGGTATGATTCTCGTCATTTTTATTTATTTATTTATTCGCCCATCCATCAGTGTTTGCATTTCTTTAGCCTTCCGTAATCTTCCAAAACATCACTGGAAGAGTTCCTGAGAAGGAAATCGGCTACTATCGAGGGTCAGTCATCTCATATTGCTTTTGTTTATTTGGATGCTTGTCATCTGTTGCCACAGCAACCACTCACTTTTCTCCCTGGAGTGCACACAGAAATCACATCTAAATTCCAAGACAAATGCTGTCACAAAAAGTAGGACATGTGCAAAAATGCTCTCGCAGGCTATCACACCGTGTGTGGCTGGCCACATGCATAAACTTGTGTTTGCTCACAGCTCATGGGCAAAGTGCAGTGCAGTGTTGGGCACTAAATCACTAGCTTCTGTTAGAACCTTTGTCAGACCAAAAACTCATAAACATAAACTGATATGATATCAACTAAATCTTAATGTGAGTGAATCCTTTCATAACATCCTTTCAAAATCTAAAAATAAATAAATAAATCAAGCATGTGTTTAGGACCAATCACTGTTTTTTTTGCCATGTGAAAAATAAATAAACAAATTCAGGGCTCAATGCTAAGGATTTATTATATTTTCGATTCAAATTTTTACTTGCCATGCTAGAATGTTCAATGGCCCTACCACAAAAAAGTTATAAATTAATAAATTAAAACAGTTATTGTTTTCATTGTGTTTGACCCATTAAAGACAAGCAAACAGTAATGAAATAAAAACAAATGAAATAAAAACAAATAATCAAATTATGAGCAATACAATGCTTTTCAGGTTTTTCAGGTTGGTCTAACAGTAGTTTTCAGGTATCCTACAAAAATTGAATAAAGTAACCCGATGTAAAATAACACTGCATATTCCTCACTGTATACATTAAATATATTAAATAACATTAAATAACGATTTTTTTTCTTTGTCCTTTGTTGTCTCTGATTAACATTAAAGCGATAGTTCACACAAAAATTTAAATTCTGTCATTATTTACTCACCTTCATGTCGTTCCAAACCCGCAAGGCTTTCGTTCATCTTAGAAACACAAATGAAGATCTTTTTGATGAAATCTGAGAGATTTCTGTCCCTCCATTGACAGCTACACAACTACCACTTTGACGCTTTAAAAAGTTCAGAGATCATAAAACTAATCCATATCAATTTAGCGGTTTAGTCCAAACTTTCTGAAGAGACAAGATCACTTTATATGATGAACCATGAACAGATTGAATTTAGCCTCACACATCAGTTGTGGTAAATGGAAGCTAAAGCATGTTTGCTTAGAAGCAAGAACCAATGAGGTTTGTTCTCGCGCGTTAAGCATGTTTGGTTGAGCTTCTATTTATGTTCGCTGATCAATGTTTGTATGTGAATAAAAGCCTAAATTCAATCTGTTCATCATATAAAGCGATCGAGTCCCTTCAGAAAATTTGGACTAAACTGCAAAATTCAGATGGATTACTTTATGATCTCTTTATGAACTATTAGACCGTCAAAGTGGTAGTTGTGTAGCTGTCAGTGGAGGGACAGAAATCTCTCAGATTTCATTATAAAGATCTTCATTTGTGTTCTGAAGATGAACGTCTTACGGGTTTGGAATGACATGAGGGCGAGTAAATTATGACAGAATTTTCATTCTTGGGTGAACTATCCCTTTAAAAACACAGACAGGAGCAGATATGTTAGGCTGCTGTAACTTTAAAAGCGAATGTACAGATCCAATATAGTGTTACACATGCATTTTATTTCTCAACTGTTTACATCGGGTGCGTCTCAATCAGCTCCCTAGCTTCTCTAGGTCGTGAATCAGTATAGTGTGTACATGATTTCTGACATTAGTGAGGACAGTAAAGGACTCTGGCTCATTTCGGGCGGCATGACAATGTTCTCATTGTACAACATCAATAATGTATTTATGAACAACAGCAGAACTGATATATTTCCGATATTATGTTTTAATGTTATTTAATGTACATTATGATAAATACTTTGCTTGTTACATATGCGTGCAACATTTCAGCCGTAAATAAATCATAAATGTTAGCTAGATTATGTTCATCACCTGTCTAGCGATGTATGTTTATGCTGAATTATATTTAAATAATGTTTTGTATTTAAAAAAACATCTATCGCTTGTCATTATGTGTGGTGAGTTGACTCACATGATTTATGTTTTATGCTTGAGAACTTCCGTGCAGCATCCGAAATTGCATATTTTAGGATGTAACAGTACGTAACAAAAGAAGAAAAGAAGATGTCAGAATTTACAGTACTCATAAAACAGTAGGATTCAAAAAGCACCCGGATGACCTACTACTTCCGGTGAGATTCTGAAGTGTGCATACGATGGACACTTTACTATCCCATGAGGCCACAGGAGAAGATTTATGAATGGCAGTGAAGCGACGTAACTGACGCTTGTTGGTCACATCATGATAATGGCAACATGACAATGTACTGTAGTACATCCAGATTACATTCATCCTATACACACTCATGCTATATATAGAACTCACTTTTTTTAGGGGTCTTGAAGTAATTACTTATTCAAAATTAGTACTTATGCAAGAGAGTATGCGATTTCAGACGCAGCCACATGAGCATCGATGCTCCCTGGTTTCCACAGTGCTTTGTGGGACTTTTTAGGGAGCGAACATTTCAGTGCACTGGAAGTATTTTGCGATTTTTACGATTGAGACAGACCTTAAAATGCCCGACTCCCTGATCAGTGCCCTGAATCCTGGAGGAGCTGACAGAGACACACCCGTTCACTTAAAACAAAACTGACTGTTTACTAGGAAGGATACTCTCCAAGACTGGCATTTTGACACCATTTTGTGAATTTGTCCGTTCAAGTGCAAGAAGACGTGAAAGAACTCAATTCAGTATTCACGCTGTTTGAGAGGTGGCTTTCTGTGGGTGCACTTCGGATGTGTGCGCACACAAAACAACCCAGCACGCATGTACCGAAATGAGTTCTCTTTTTTATCTTGCACGTGAATATTCAAATTGGCAAGGGTTGAAAACACATGCAAATGATCAACTTTCATGACGATGAAAGACTTGCTCAATTGGGCCAGTGACATGTTCGTCAACTGTCCCGGACGTCAATCGCGCTGGCCCCGGGACATCGGACAGTCCTTATTGTCGAGCCCTGTTAAATAAAAGAAAGAAAATAATGATAAAAAAATATAATGTAAAATGTCTAGAACAAGTATTAAGAATTTGAAAAGATAATGTGCACGGAAATAATGTCAAAATGCATAGGCCTGTATGGATTTTTTTACAGTAAGGTTTCATTTGTTAACAATAGCTAACTATATAAGTTAACATGAACTTTTCATTAAGAAGCTTTATTAAGAAAGCATTTATTCGTCTTAGTTAATCTTCAATATTTACTAATACATTTTTAAGATCAAAAGTTGTGTCTTGTAACATTAGGCCTAGTTATAATGCACTGAACAAACATGAACATTTTTATAAACTAATATTAGCAAAGGTTATTGTAACAGTCACCAGCTGGGGTGCCTTTGAGAGCCGCCAGAGGACACTCCACGTCAGACTATTGTCATTCCCTCACAAACTACATCTCCCAGAAATCACTGCCCGGACTCTTCATCCATTATCACATTCACCTGTGTCTCATTATCTTGTTTAGCTCACCCCATATAAGCCTGGGTTTCTCATTCATTATCTGTGAAGTCTTGTTTAGTGTTACACTGCAATTCTGAGCATTCTCCCTGGTTTCATGTCTCTTGGTTTTGGATTTCTTGCCTGTTCCGTGGATTACTCTTTGTCCGTGTTCCCTGCCGTGTGTTTGTTTGTATGGACTGCCTGCCTGTGTTTGACCTTGCCTGTACTTTGGATTACCCTGTTCAATAAATACTGCATTTGGATCTTTAACCTCCTTGTCTCGTAGCAGTTCGTGACAGTTATATTAAATATAAAATATTTTATTTTTAATTTGACCATGTGTTCTTTTGATTCTAGGGTGAAATGTGACCTGGACTTACTGAGGGGCTGTTTACACCTGGCCACTTCATGCGTTTTCTCAGATAGGATAGCTATCTGATTTATCAAAACGATTCCATTTACACCTGGTCACGTAAATGTGTTTTTGCAAAACGGATATAAATCCGATCTTCAATTCCCGCGCTATATGCAGATTTAATGGAGTGCACGTCACCGAAAGCAACAGATGTGAGCTGCATTTTATTGATCATCAGCTATTTCAAAATCAAACATAGCAATAAGAGAGAGCGGCAACAGCCCTGGTAAGATCATTTTGTTTCTTTACTTTTAATGAAGATGATTGTTTGTTAAGCGTCTGCGACTTACTTTCACTTTGATATGCGATAGTTTTCACGTTGGCTCGATGAATAGACGATCAGCTGCTGATCTGTCGTAATGCGTGTTGCAGTAGCGTCGTCATATCTGACTATAACATGACATATAGCCTATATAACACGCTCTCACACGTTTATTTTGTAGCATTTTTGAGAGGAGTAAAAATTTACATATGTGGTTTCAACAACCAGATGCATTTACACTTCTCCAGTTTCGAATGGAATGCGGCCCAGACCTCCTCCTGATGTGGTTTGAGCGATCGGATTCAAATCCGTCTTGAATGCGTTTCGGAGGGCATTTACACCTGGTCTTTTCACGATCGGATAGCTATCCGATCACAGAAAACGCATGAAGTGGCCAGGTGTAAACAGCCCGATTCATCCAGGTAGGAATCATGTCAAAGACTTCCTGAGTCAAACATTTTGGTAACACTTTACCTAAAGCCTTTATGTATAAAGCATTATAAAGGTATTTATAATGTACGTTAAAATGCATAATAATATTTGCAGACTCTGTTACATCATAAACTGGCTGTTCGTCATGTTTTATAGCATTATACTTTCTGAAGATGTGTGCAATGAATAGATGAGTATTATAATTGTGGTGAGAAAATACAATGCTTTACATGGTGCGTTACAAAGCATAAACATACTTTTATAATGCATTATGTATAAAGGCTGTAAGTGAATTGTTACCAAAATGTTTAAAATGCCCCCAGCAAAGCAAATAACTTAGTAGCCTCTCCATTTTAGTTTTCTCAAAGTCTAGTTGCAATGGTAATAAAGGAACACGAGAGGGCAGTATGGCACTGCTATGACATGGATAGCACAGACAATTGAATTCAGTTTTTTTTACTGAGATGGATCTTTGAATAATAGAGCTGTTATGTAATGTGAGCATTTATGTGTTCTTCAAGTTCATGTGCAAAACCGTTGTGATTATATTAAGACTGTCTGGCTTTGTGTCATGTCTGCGTGTGCTCTGTATAGAGCCTCTGCTCACCTGGCTACAAAAAGGATTTGAGCATTTAAGCCATGCTTAATGTCTCAGCTCAAAATATCAAACCTCGAGGCATTTATTTTTATAGACAGCACAAGCACTCTTTTTCAAGCAAGTTTTTCAGAGAGTTTGCTATCTAATGCAATGACGTCCATGCTTTTTAAATTGCCACTATATCATGCGAAATCTGAATATTATACCAGTTAAAAAAATTATTTTGTCCTTTGGCTGTTAGTGTATTCATATAATTTGTAAGTGCATATTCTACTTTTTTTTTTTTACCACTTGAGAAAGAAACTTATTTTATAAAATACATATACCACGGTTTCTATATATATATATATATATATATATATATATGTCTAAATTGCCCTTTAACTCTCCTGCTATAGCTGGATGGAATAGCTCTGTATACGTAGGTCTGGTTATGGTTATTGTTCTATACTGTATGTAAACGGCCCCTTTCTGGTGTTTTTCTAAGTATATGTTATGTTTAAGGTATAGAGTTTGTAGTTGCATATCATTTTGAAGTGGTTATAATATGTATAATGTTTGAGTCTTGAGGTGAATTACTGTAAACGCATACACAGATACTTTTGATAGCCAACTTGAACCTGCAGGGACATTAACCAGCAAGACTAAGATTGGCTAGACCAGCCCCAAACTAGTACTATCTAGCACGAACCCTCCTTAAACAGCATGCAAATCTCTCTTTGTTAAACACTTTGAAAGACTTCTCTCGCCACGGCGCCGTCCAGCATCTCCGTCCTGAAGCGTGTAGGAATCCAGAAGCAGCTGTGTCCCATCGCTGAACCTCTGATAGCACACTTCACTCAGTGCTGTGGAGAGTTTATTCAAATAGAGCTCAACTCCCCGCAGCCCGCTTTACACACAAACACGCACGCAGGCAAGAGCCCAGTCTGGGGAGTTTGAATTTTAAGACATACTTATTTACAATTGCTGGCAGACTATTCTTGGACAAGGGCCCTGCAGAAAAATGAGAGGAGGCTTGCAGTGAGAAAACGGTGGGAAAAAATAATGTCTTTTTTATTGAAGCATGCCAAATTAAAGAATACTTACTTGTTATATCTAAATGATGGATCGCTGTTAAAGGGATAGTTCACCCAAAAATGAAAAAAAGGGTCATTAATTACTCATCCTCATGTCGTTCCAAACCCGTAAGGCTTTCGTTCATCTTCGAAACACAAATGAAGATCGTTTTGATGAAATCTGAGAGCTTTCTGTCTCTCCATTGACAGCTATGCAACTACCACTTTGACGCTTCAAAAAAGTTCATAAAGAGATCGTAAAACTAATCCGTATGAATTGAACGGTTTATTCCAAATTTTCTGAAGAGACTCGATCGCTTTATAGATTGAATTTAGTCTTTTATTCACGTATAAACAGAAGCTCAACCGAACCTGCTTGACACGTGAGAATGAACCTCAGTGGTTCTCGCATGTCAAGCGAACAGGCTTGAGCTTCCGTTTACCACAACTGATGTGTGTGTTGATGAATGTTTATGGTGAATTATTATTTTTTTAATTCATGTGCGCCCTCGTAAATTTTTAATAAAAAATAACTTCCCCTCCCCCTTACATCTCTTCTCTGATGGTGCGTTTACTGGCGTGAGGGCGGGACAACCTGTCACTCGATCCACCAATAGCAAACCACAGCTATCCAACGATCCAATCAATTGCTGATGGACTGAGTCCCGCACTGTATTTGTTTTTGTTTGAGAAGCCGTTTCACTTAGATATACATCACAATAGGGAAGAAGAGACTATCGCAACTTCCGTTTCATGACAACTTTAATTTTTTAGACTTTCTGGAAGAAGTTTTTATGGTGTCATTTTCAAAAAAGTTATTTCATTGTATTAGTACAAGCTAAATCTTTTTTAGAGAGAGTCCGCTATTATTAAAGAGAAGGGAGAACCCTTTTTTATCAAAAATGTAATTTCCAACACAAAATTGAATTTGAGATTTGAAAATGACATTTTAAAATGAGTTTCTGTTCTAAAAGCTCCATAAAACCCTTTTATATATAGCCCAGATACACTTAATTTCTCACACTGAGTCACTGAACATAAATCTGGTATGCTTTACCTTTAATTGCTAATTGCAAGAAGCCCCAGACAGGAACCATTTTTCTCTGATTTGTTTCTGTTTCGCTTTAATCCTGAAAATAATTAGTTTCCATGATCCATTTACTAACATTTTATAGATAGCAGCATTGAGTTTTAATCTGCAGTAAACTCCAGATGGCTTGCAGTAGGACTTTGAAACCAACGAGATGGAATGGCTGAAAAATTATGGGCCGCAGAGCTTCAACACCCCGCAAAGCAACTTATTTAAATTAGAACAAAGGCATTCCAGGATGAAACATTCTTCTCAGCCAGAAGGCATTTTATTGCTAGAATATATTCAATGCTAATGCCTTTGAAACTTCCAAGAGAGCCATTTTAAAGAATTCTTAAGCCGTATTGAAGGGTTTAAAAACTTCCACAAAGCTAGATAAAATCTTTAAATTATTAAATCTTTAGAATGTTCATTTCTAACAGTGCTGTTGCCAAATAGGATATTAAGTCTGTACAATTGGAGAAAAAAGCAAACCTATGGTCCTGATATCAGTACGCATATTCTCCTTCTGGCGAAGTTGGTTGGCCAGGGTAGTCTTGGTGGGTAAGGTTTCAATACAAAGTGTCTTTTGACAGGAAATGTGGCATGTGTTTACAGTAATGCACTCACAATGGAGGTTTGTAGGAAAATGCATTTCAGTCTGATGCAAAAAAAAATTTTCTTACTCTGTCTTGTTTCCCAGTACATCCAATTCATAAATCAAGATACATTTACTCTTGTTTTCTGAAAAAAATTATCAAAATAAGTGAGTATATTAAAACAAGAAAAAATATGTCAGCAGGCTAAACATTTTTTAGTTAAGTTTTTTTTCTCTGACGCCACTGGCAGATATATTATATTATTAAGCATAAACTCGCTTAATTTTGATGATTTTTTTTTTCAGAAAACAAGACTTATTATCAAGTCATTTTATTTCTCAAGTAAAAGCTATTTTGATTGGAAAAACTGGAAAAAGTTTCAATATCTAGTTTTTATTTGCAGTGCACAAAAGTCATAAAATCGCTTACTAATCTTGTCTGTGCAAAGTTATATCCAGTAATTCTCCGGTCATGATCATGCAAAGCCTGTAAAATAGTTTATCTGCTTCGAACAGTAGTTTTTTTTTTTTTTGTATTTTTAGTTTTAATATAAGTTCTTTAACAAAAGTACAGGATCCATATTTCTAGGTGGCTGCTTATTGGTCAAAGTCTGTATACTGAAAAATATTAATAAACTAGGTGCAGTAACAATTTTAAATTAAATATCCCCAACAATTACAAAGTAACACATCGAATTAAACATGAAATTTTGAAGTACTCAACTCAACTTTATTTATAGAGCACTTTCAACACCCCGCAGCCCGTGTTGAAAGTGGAACCAAAGTGCTATACAGAAGGTATAGGAAAACTTTCTTCTAAAACATATAATCTCTTTTCATTTACAGTTTGAAAAATATTTTCTTACAGTGCATGATAGGCTATTTGATCACTTTGGGATTGGTTTCAGCGGTTTTATCGTTCCCCTGATCACTCCATAAGCAATACTACATCTCTCCTCATAAATAGTGATGCCTGCTTAGCGACAGCACAGAGTCTATATGTGTACAGGATGCAGTCTAAGAGCTAAATCCTCATCAAATAGATCCCATATCATAAAGCTGTCTGGTTGACATGCATTTCAAGGGCCCCCAATCTATATAATGTAAGGCGTTTGATTTTTAAGCCGTTTGCCTTGGCAAGGCAAATGAGCGGCAGCTCTCTCCATATGTTAATGTGAGTAAACAGACATGCTGAATTGTGTCATAACTGTTTGTCTCTATAGACATCAGCCACCTGTTGGGGAAATCTGCTTTATGTTCTCGAATCCAAACGATAATGCGAACTGTCAGGTTGTGTCAGCTGCCACCACCCCTCCAGGACGTCAGAGGTGCGTGTGTGCATGTGTGAGTGAAGTGTGTCATCCGTTCTCAGCAGGTCCTAGACATTCATAACCTATCAAGATGCTCATGTGATGCACTACATGTGACCTGGTGATAAAAATGTTCAAAAGTGGCTGATTTTTTTTCTCCTTCTCAGTGGCGCACACTCGTCGAAAAGCTGTCATCTCTTCTGGTGTCTGCAGAGAAGGATCAAAGCGGGAACAGGCAGCCAGCGAGAGAGAGGAAAAGAGAGAGAGAGTTTGGGGTGAACCAGAGGACGCAGCCTCTCCAGTTAAACAGGGTAACCCAGTTGCTGCCAGATTGAAGGAATGCTGCTTCTCTGTAAACAGATTCAATTAAGACATCAAACTTCAAACCGTACGATGAAAAAGAATGCCGATGAGGAAAAAGCCAGGTTCAGGGTCGAACTGCATGCCTCCGCTGCTTTTCTCTGATTTAGAAACAGACTTCTTTTGATTAAATAATCATTGCTTCGTAGAAATGCAAGTTGCGGACCAGACGCGCGCGTAGACACAGCTGAAATTTAATGAGCTCGGTAAGATGCCGCAGAAGCGCTGCTGTTTTTAAGACCTCGGAATAAAACATCCTTAGATCTGGGGCGCTCATGCTGCGTTCCACAGATTTCCAACGTCCTACTTGGAAAAGTGCAATAGAATGCCAAAAGCCGGACTTCCAATTGGGAAACTAGTGTGGAAATCCTACTTTTTCCACGGGGGCTACTTATACACTATTCTGTGCCATTTTGTAATAATAATATCACAAGTGTGTTCGCACTGAAAGTTCCAAAAAGTGCATTTACTTAAAAATCCCAGATGATGCACTTATACAAACCGAGTGTGGAATGTTTGGACACTTCATGCACCAAACTGTCGCAGTTTTCTGTACGTAGTGGAAGGGAAGGGCTATCAGACTCCCATGTTGGATGACAAAAAAATATTTTAAACCTCATACATTACATGGTAGAGTACATACTATAAGTGCATTGTGTGTATGTGTATATAAATATATACATACACTCTATATACATTTCTTTTAATTTAATTATGTGATTCACAATGCTTCATGGGAATGCAGTTTTTCTCTCATTAAAGCTGTTCAGTCATGTACCTTCGTATTTTCCAAAACGTTTTTTGCTTCAAATCAAAGTTTGTAATTTTGTAATTCTGTAATTCACCTCATAGCTTTATTTGTTTGGTTCATGGTTTATAACGTTTAAACTAAGACTTTTAAAAAAATCCCTATGGGAAAAATGGCTGAAAAAAACAACAAAAAACTTCCGGAACCACGGCTGCTGAAAAAGTGTTCAGGCGCTGTTGCACTAGATTGGTTGAGCCGATGTCACCTAATGCTTGCATCTGCGTGTTTGTGTCTAGCTAGTTTGATTTCCTTCAAATTAATTATTTCCTTTAGGGTCATGCATTTAATTTCTCATAATTTTTCCCTCGTCGACTGACCCTAACTTTTCCACATCCATGTCGCAAGGGATTGTGGGCTATTTTATCCCAAAAAACATGAAAGACCCGCCAGTAATACTGCACAATCGGGGCAACTTTGTTATTATATAACTTTCACGGGGTATTATAGGCTTTCTTGTTTGGAACTGTACAGGACGGTAAATCTGGGCACCCCTGTGTTGTTGCCCGGAAGAGTCCTTTTTAGATCCAGACTCTCCAGTGCAAAACTATGGTGAAACGGTTAGTGCACCACAGTCTTCGGATGCCGCATTAATAGACTTGCTTAAATTTTTGCCACTACCTTTGACCGCATAATTAGACACAGCTATGATAATTGGGGATGTTTGATTTTGTACTCGCATTTTGAATGTGTTATGTCTTTGACTTGTCAGACCTGAGGACATGTCTGTATTTGCCGGAGGACGTCCATGTGTTCATCTGGGATCGAAAACACTGATGGCCCTCAAAGGTCACAAAGGTCACAATACCGCCTGTCCCCACCCAATTATTGGTCTATTACACTGTTTGCAAAGCGGTTTTCATCAGCACAGCTTTCTGCCCTAGATGCAGCCTGCGGTCTGGCGTGAACGAAACCCACTGCAACACTTGCTCTCTGTTGCTATCACTCTCTAAATCTCTCTATCGCTCTCTGTCTGCCTGAGAATGATAGAGATGTTTGGTGTTTGACGTAATAGTATTTGACATCTTACTTCTCTGACAGATGAGCGGACATTAGTGGAGTATTATCGCAGCCTCCACCAGTAGAGGTCACTGTAGACGCTGATGATTGTGATGGGGAAACACATTCAAATGAAATTTCTGGCACTCTTGCTCAAGGTTTGCCTTCATTATAACAGCATCTGTGTTGTTGCTAAACAGAATCTTAAATGTTTCATTTTAAGAGTCTGTTTCTCATTGGTTCATATGCAGAGACAAATATGAGTAAGCATATTGGTTGGCTGACGTCCTGAACATGCCTGACATGTCAACCTCTCTGACTCAACCAATGGAGTTTGGGGTGGGTCTGCCTTTTCAAAGATGGTGCACTCATATATTACTATGAAAAATTGTAGGCAGTGTAAAATATGTTTTTAAATACTTTTTTTTAAAAAGTATGCAGAATACAATATGCACTAAAGGAAAGCATTGAATTGTAAGCAAATATGTATGGGATAATGTACATCCAGCCGGTTGTCATCGCAGATTAAACCCTGACAGGGTGATCAGGTCTTGCATCAACCTGAAGGGGTTTATTCTGCAATAACAATCGTCTGGATGTACATTATGCCGCTTATTTCAGGGCTACTTGTCACATAAGTAAATAATTAGAAATCAAATATTGATCTGAGTCGCAAAGCTTCCGCACAAAAAGCAGTAGCTAGCAAGCGGCAACTTCAAACTAGACAGACATTTAAGGGATACGGTACAGTCATACCACTTATTACACAGCATTTGACCACATAAATAATTATGGGCATAAGAGATATTGATTTGATATGAAACGGTTTTAAAATCGTACCTGTTTGTTATCTTATAATCCATTACAGTGTACAGAACAATCATCGCAAAATGGCAGCAACTGCGTTTGAAACAAGAGACAGCGATTCTGCGATACCAGATGACACAATTAAATAACTCTATACAAAATATTGATTTAACTTTTAATATTTTATTAGCTCACCAACAAACGCGAAACTTCCACGAGGAAAAAACGTTCCTACCAAGCGTAAAGCACCGCCTTCAGTTACCCGGATGAGCCTGTGTTATCAGTTTTTACCGGATAAAATACCGCTGGATGGTGACCAATCAGAATCAAGTATTCCACAGAGCCGCGTAATAAGCGGTTGACCAATCAGAATCAAGTATTCCACAGAGCCGCGTAATAAGCATTTAATAACCGACATGTTTGGGAAGCCAAGCACTCAGTTTGATGCCTCTAGGAGCAAAAAACTGATACAACTGTCATGATAGACACAGACTGAGTGTTTATTACATATGATATGTAGTAGAATGTAAATATAGCACATTTATGTAAATGATTTTGGGTCATTGCATTCATTCAAAAAGGAGCAAAAGGAACTGGAATGTATTGGCATATCTGTAGGCAATTATAGGTTTGACTGAAGGTGATATTGTAGGACTCTTTATAAAACAGGGTGTATTTTCTCTTTGAAATGACTTCCTGTACAAATATATACCATTTCAGCCTGAACTATGCTGCCTGGCCACCCACACAGTTCGCTGGCTGACATTTAGCAAAAATTCAACATTCCTCTTCTCTTGGTATTTAAAAAGTATGCATCAACTTAACTAGATCATATTTCTATGAATTATTTATGCGATGAGATAAACACTTTAGTGACTGTCGATATACTGTTTTTGGTGATAATGAAATCAACAGAGACTCTGAGAAGACACCTACTTTCCTCAGTCGGTTTAGCCTGCACACTTGATGCCCTACAATTTTGGGGCCCTTCAGAACCATTTGACCCATCCGTCCATCCGTCCATCTGTCCGTCCGTCCGTCCGTCCATCGGTGAACATTTTAGTTACAAATATTCGACATCTTTATTTTGCCCAGCCTTTAAGAAACAATCAATGCTTTTATCGATAAATCTTCCGTCACATATGATATTGTATGTTTTTGCATTATTCTGCTAGCAGTTTAACTTTAAAAGCAATGTATTCTTGACAGTGTTCTCCTCTAAACATCTTTCAGATGAACACATCTCTCCACAACTGAGACAATTCTACCAACTGTCTCCTCTGTAAGTTTTTGTCTGTCCTTCAAAGAAGCAGAACGTGTGTGTTTTTCGTGCAGCGTTTCGACCTTGAAGTTTCCCTCGCTTGTAGAGTATGGATCGCAGACAAGAGCTCTCCGTTAGATCGGCAGACAGAGGTGTAGCCTCTTACTGTCTGTATCGATCCGTCTTTGTGCGCTGCTGTGGATCTATAACACGTTTCAATCACAGCTGGGCCACGATCTTCACACGCAGCAGGCTGAGGGCCGACACACACAACACACCTGCTGAGAGGTTCAGAGAGCGCGCTGCAGCAAAAAATAAAGCATTGATTGTTGCTTTTCTTAAGTGTTGCACAAAATAAAGATGTCAAACACTTGTAATTGAAATGAAATAGTTTTTTTGTTTCTTCACTGAAATAACAGACTATTAAATTGTTACTTTTCAAATGCATCTACTTCTTATTTCAACTTCGGATTGTTTTAAATTCTCCTTGGCTCAGATAGATAGATAGATAGATAGATAGATAGATAGATAGATAGATAGATAGATAGATAGATAGATAGATAGATAGATAGATAGATAGATAAATCGAACAACAACATTTAGATAGAGATAGATGATAGAATGACAGATTGGTAGATTAAACAACAGATAGATCGATAGAATGACAGACAGATAGATAGAACAACAACAACATAGATGATAGAACGAGACAGATTAATTGAACGACAGATAGATAGAATGACAAATAGATCGACATAGAACGACAGATAGATTGATAGACACGTACAGATAGATAGATATTTAACGATAGATAGATAGATAGATAGATAGATAGATAGATAGATAGATAGATAGATAGATTGATAGATAGATAGATTGATAGATTGAACGACAGATAGAATAGATAAATAGAATAAACATTACGGCTATCACACTGTCAGCTACAGATAAATAAACAATTTCAGCAAGGCTAGTTTCACCCCTCTTCTCAATTAATTGCTTTTCCTCAATTTAAATAAGACAGAAATGCAAGAATTCAGTGAGGGATTTTCAAAAAAGGCTGCGAATCCTTCAAGTATTCAAGGTGTCAAGACTCCTCAAACTGAGCAGGTTGTTTACACAGACAATTAAACTGTCATTACGTCTGGCGAAAGATAAAATGGCACCGTTGAGTTTGTAGAGGCAGAGCGTTTATTCTTGGCTACTTGAGAGTATAGCAAGGAACAAATTGAAATTAACCATGTGTAATGTGCTGACAAGATGCATTTTAATGTGCCATTAAGGGCGCCGCCATTTCCTGTATATATTAATTCTGGGATTAATTAGATTGTCAAGTGCTTGTTTGGGGAACAAGAAAAACGCGGGGATCGGCACGATACGTCACACTTTTCCCAATAAAGGTGGCACCTTTACAGGTCTTGTAATTTCCTCGTTGTTGTTTCCCACTTGAGTGCCAACGAATCCACCAATATAAGCAGCGTGACACTTCAATCTTCAGCTTAACAGGCAGGAGATGAGCGGAATATTGGATACAGAGGGGTGATTAGAGGTCATGTGATGTCACTGTCAGCAAGCCAATGACCTCTGTCACAGCGTCTGCCATTTAAATGTCAAAATGTGCATCCGTGTCGGATGGCCATCATCTTTCTCTTGCCCACATTTGCATTTCAGAGAGTCTCTGTTCGCTGTCAAAAAAAGCAGCCCATCAAACCTCGTTCGCCAACGTACTGGGCATCTCTTCAAACGTCCCCCGCACATGTGTGCCCCAGCCAGATGCTAATTCACAGCAATTAAAACAGATATCACAGGCGTTTACTCCATCCGAAACTGATGAGCAGGATGCTAAATCTACAATGAAATGAGGGAGATGTTTGTCACGTCACCGCATGAGTGATGTTTGTCCTCTCTGACAGCCCTCAGGAATGTTTCCGAGCTTGAAATCAAGTAGCATCTTTGATCCATTACAGTTGAAAAATAGTTCATGTGGCTTGTGCTGCACTGAAAACAGATTCAAGATAATGCGCATTTTAATGTTAATTGGATGAATCTGTCAAGAACATAGGTCTATACACACACACACACACACACACATTTTTCATGACATTATTTTCATGGCAATTAAGACACATTTAATCCCCCAAATTCTCTTTGTGAAACAATATGCTATTTAATGTAAGTATTCATAATGTTTGTGTTGTACTACCTTTAATTTATTCCCTATTGTATTGAAAATGCAGTTTTAAATAGAATTATCATTTGTAATAAAATGCATAAAATAAGATTGATTACATATGTATATTTGTTATAATAAATATGACATAATACTGTATATAAATATTTTTTTAAAATATTTATCATTTTAAAAAAATCTGTTAACAATTGTCACTTATTGAGAATGAGAATATGAGAAAAAAATTACTAGTAAAAGTCTGAATGCATTATGGTAATAATTTTTTTTTGGGTGAAATGTGTTTAATTGTATAAAAATGTAAAAAGTAAATCCTCCAGCAATTTTCTTTTTCAGTATAGAGAGGCAAGTTATGTTTAAAAAACACATCTCTAAAATATCTTTGTTTAAAGGGAAACAAGCAGTTTATCCTTAAAAACAAATGCATTACGAGTATGAGGTCACATCCATTCATTCTTAGATAAAACATGTATACTTACAGTTTTAAGCAGAATTGGAAGTTTACCTTGAGCAAACCAATAATGACACGGCATCAATCAACTCCGGCATCCTCTGCTGGGTTGAAACCACGCTCGACGGCCACTTGCTGCTGCCTGTTTAATAGTTCTTTTTACGGACTAATACTAAGCAACAAAACAGCATCATGCTTCCTCATATTTGTGAAGACAGCAAGACTTATTTCCTCCTGAATCTATTAAATCTGGCTGTGATTCCTCCGTGCACTTCATTAAAAGAGCTTTGAGGAGCACAGCTTGAGAGTGATGTATCGCTCAGCTCCCAAATTGAAGTCCCATACATCATTTTCATTGCAGTAGTTTTCCTTCATCTCACTCCTCTTCAGCGCGCCTACTAGATAATAAACTTTCTCGAAGAGAGTTATAATTCTCGAAGACAAATATGGTGTCTTTGGAGAAGTTCCCGTTTGTTCAAATGTCCACCAAGCTCTAATGAAGAGAAGAGCTTTCTGCAACTGTCTAAAGTTGACTAACTCGCACGTCGGCCCATTCCAGTCACGTAACGCGTGCCGGGCCCTCTGGCTTCCCCTCTATGCACATCACTAACGGGATTTCATATGCGTCCACTCCAATTGGCCGGATAGAGATGCTCTATTGCCTTCCCGAACCCCTGAGGCGAGCCAACTTTAGGCTATATTTTAATCAGTGCTCAGCCCGTCCTGTTTACTCCCCTATCAGGAGAGCATCTATAAATACATAGAATGAATAATTGTAGCCCTTGGTGATTTTCCAAGGGCTTCCTACAAGACGAAAATAAAGGAGAGCGATATTAAAGTGGGAATATACAGTATCCATGGCTGTCTAGTGCAGAAAGCAGTCGTCTTTACTCTATAAATGCCCTGTCTGTGTCTCTCGAACGGTCTTGGATCGCACGTCGCTCTGAAACGATGTGGCAATTACATTGTCTCCCTTTGCCCGAGGACCCCAAATTAAAACGAATGAGCCATCAAAGTTCTCCGCGAAACCGTGGGACAGCGCAAGAGATGCATGGTGCTGTAGGTGTAGGGTTTGTTTGGAGAGTCTAAATGACGCTGTTGTTGTTGTTATTGATGCAATCTTGTCTTCAAGCTCCCACAGCCGAGAACAAAAAGAAAAAAGAAAAAACTAGCAGCAGATTTTCCGACCGCGGAGAGCTGTTACCCGACAAACTATATACCACAATAACCACTTTGAAATCAATAGTGCTGGATCTCGTTTTCTTTCACCTGAAATGGCACCGAGCAAGTTTACTTTGCTTTTGGATTGCATGTCGAAGTAATAAATGTATAAAAAATATATAATGGCGGGTGTATTGATAGCCGAACAGTGACAAGCGATGTATAATTTGGAGAGTTTTCAAATAACTACATTATACTACAACATGCAGCATTTTTCATTTACGTGGACAGAAATTGCGCAGTTTTTTTTAAATGGCTTTTGATTTTTTTGATAGAATGTTTCCTCTTTCTCAAAGTCAGTGTGAAAATTGCATTCACAACTGATTTGACTTATTGAGTATTGTGGTGTATTGTAATAAAACAGAGTATTTGAGAAGAAAAAATGGACTTGATTTTATCCATTGGGAATGTGGAGACTGAAGTTTGCCCTTTAGAGCATCTTGATGTATCCCAAAGGTAATGCTTTTTGAATCTAATCACAATTATTACATTTAACCGGTATTAAATTACCCAGTTAACTATTACTTAACACTATTTCTGTAGCTCAAACAGCAGTGCATGGTCTAGCAACACCGAGGTCATGTGTGGATGAATTGATTTATATGTAATTTAAAACACTGTGGATAAAAGTGTTTGCCAAATGCGAAAATGTATATGTAGGCTGCAACAGTAGACTAAAACCTAGCTATTTTGATATGTAGGTTATAAAATGTATTTTGTTCTTCCTGCACGGTCTAGGTGACATCGGGTGAAAGGGAAAGTAGTTTCACAAGCGGAGCGAGTATTTACCAGGTCTGTATATCAATACACAATATGTATGCATTCAGTTTCATTTAATGTAATTTCATGATATGCATTTTTAAGTTCAAATTTGAAACACTCATCTGATGATCCCTGCATTTTGCAATTGCGAAAAACATGAAGAAACGTGGCAGGAAATGTTCAGAGGGCTTGATTATTTGCATTATGGTTTATTTATATTTTTAAAATCTAGGTTGAACTCTTTAACGAAAGATTACAAATACATTTTTCTTTAGAACAACATGCACTGATGAATTGTGCAAAATAAGACTAGGTACGTGTTCAGAGAGTAAATGTTGACTTTAATGGCCATCCATAAAGACACACCGTCCGCAGAACTTAATCAACCTTCTGGGAAACTTCTCCAAACTGGTGTTTTTGTTTCTTAAAGCAATTAGTGAGTTTGACAAAGCCAGCTGAGCCGTTGATTACAGATATTTATAACAATGACAGAAACCTGGAGAGGAGACGGCATTCTCCTCTGCCACCACAGAGAGGTCAGGACCGCTTTCTTACTCAAACTAATGAAGAAATTTAAGATTCACATGAAACATGGTGATGCTGGAGTCATGAACAAAAGCTAGAGGTCTAAAGAAACATCTATGGAGTTTTCAAGAGAATCAGCTTGAAGTTTGGGGCATTCTGCTATTGACCTGATTCCCCCGTCCAAACACTGGACATCAAACAGGCTTTGTTTGAGGTAACAGATGTGAAAAGATCATAAGAAGATTACTGAAAAACAATACAGCAAAAATTAAAGATTGGTGGAGTTTTTTAGCTCTAGAAAATAATTCTGCAACTAACAAATGTTAACTGTTAGCTTTCATCATTAAAATTAGCATTTTACTGAAGAGCCTGTTGTTGCACATCCTATCATAACTAATGTAAATGTATGATATATAATGTGTGTGAGAAAAAAAAATTACATTTAAGTATCACTATATAAGATCTCAGTCCAAAGTATAATTAATAATGATTTGTATTATTCTCAATAATGGTCATTAATTTACTGTCAACTGATTTACAATCACTCTTATGAGCCATTTGTTTAGTGAATCAACAACATACATCACTCCAGTCTTCAGTGTCACATGATCCTTCAGAAATCATTCTAATATGCTGTTTTGATGCTCAAGTAACATATCTTATTATTATCAATGTTGGAAACAGTTGTCCTGCTTAATATTTTGTGGATTCCATGATACGTTTTTATTCAGGATTCTTTAATGAATAGAATGTTCAAAAGAACATTTTAATATTTTAAATGAAAGGACTTTTGTAACATTATACATGTCTTTACTGTCAACTTTGATCAATTTATTGCATCCTTGCTAAATAAAATATGTATGTATGTGTATATTAAAGCAATAACCCAATAAGTTTTGGTTTACAGTGAATTTAGAACAGTTTTGTTTAAATTACCATTAGCTGTTCTAGTGCAAGGCTTCACTGTGGTTATTGTTTTCATAAATTGGTTATAATAATAATAATACTGTATGAAATAATACTGATGTAATGATGTCCAGGGGTATGTTTATTTACAATGACTTTGAATGTGGCTCAACTGATTAGAATCAAGGACTGAACTGTCCATTTTATAAATACTAGACATCATATAGATATTCCAGAGAGGTCATTATGCAAGGCCAGTCAACTTTTTTCCGGATGCATGTCTCATATTAAGAATTTCCTGTGGCCTTTTGGGCTTTCTCTCCGAACACAGGTGGGGCAAAGAGATCAATCCACCAGCAACAAGTGGGCCTGTTGGTCTGGGAACGGGTGTCCATGCCATACTTGAGCTTTCTCAGGTAGATCAAACAAAACAGCTCAACAATGAACAATCCTGAGAGAAAAAAAACAAAGAAAGGTCACATTTGGAAAATATGTAATTCCAGTTTATACGAGCACGATCAGCCTATATTCCCAACGCACAGTGGTGGTGCTCTGCGAGCGGTAAAAATGGTATTAAAAAAAACAATAGACCCCTCTGACTTACCTGTGCATTCTTAGAGGATTAGCTTGCATGGTGAGACGCTAGGCCAGCCTAGGAGAGGAAGAGGGGGCCTTGATGGCTTTTAATCGATTCCCAGGCTGTCGGGACCACCGGCCTCACACAATGGAGCTATTATGAACGTTACCTGCCTTCTAGTACCCAGAGGCTCAGTTCAAAGGGTCTTGAGATGGACTTTCAAGCCCGGTGGGGAAGTGTCACCCTACACCGCTGTGAACAGAGCGTGGGTTTTGATGATCCGAGGGGGAAATATCAATGGGACGCACAACAGCTGTAAATGTGCACTCACCGCCCAAACGACAACGCAGGGTGCTAGAGGTCAGACGAGGATAAGACCGATTGAAATGGGTTTTTAATAAGTCTGTACAGATAGGGAGGTGGTTTAAAACTGAAGAGGATGAGATACATTTATAAAGCGCCGCACTGGTAACGGTTTACGCCTCGGGTTATATCTTAAAAGCGTGACTCACAACCCACTTGTCAAACCATGAATGCTATAAATGAAGTTTGATATATGGTTGCTTGAATTGAATGCTGCTTGTACCTTCAAAGCATTACCTAAAACAACACCATTGAGGAGATGATTACGGTGTTTCTCTCATTTTCCTACATCATCTTGTTTCTGTTCTCCTAGCCATAATTCTTTGAGGGAAAGGAAGTGCTAAAGTGCACTAGAGTTTCTTTGAGGTTAGATTAATTGGTGAAGAACTCATACTAAAGATGTTTCCGGATGTTTTCAACCATGTGTGAAACCCTCATTATAATGTTTATGTCAAAACTCTAACAGGACTTTTCCTTGGTTTCTGTCTGCGGATGAATGAAAACATGATCAAAGTGTGACTCTCGCTAACCAAATCCCACCAGAGATGTCGGATACAAAGGAGGATTGAAGTAAAATTCTTTAAAAAAAATATATTAAAAAAAGCGCAAAGGAAACTGAGGTGCCAACATGCTAGGAGCAAAAAATCCCGAAAAACAAAAGATTGCATCAATAGTTCATGGGATTTTTTAAGGTTTGTCTTTTTATATCCTTTGCCTTATATTTACCTCTGTTGTCAAAGGATTGCTGTCCTCCTGCTACGATTCAAACAGCTCCAGATGAAGAGGATTCAAGATGGAAGCTTTAGTTGATGCTGTCATATCTGTGTAGCTCTGTGGGTTCAACACAAGGTTACCAGGTTCTCAGTGGCATAGTTGCACCTGCCACAGAAAGAAGACGACGTTGATTTAACATTGTCCACAAAATAGTGTCCCACAGGGTTCTGTCAGTGGACCGCTTTCGTTATCTTTTCCAACAGTTGGGCTTTGTTCACAAATTGAGTGGTGTAATATTTTAAGATTGCTATGAAAACCAGAGATGGTCATGGACAGGTCACCTAGAAGCATTATAGCTATATCAACTCCTCCCTATAAGGTAAGAAACGCATTATTTTCCTTCCTTTAAAGGGGTCATATAATGGTACATGCACTTTTACAAGTTGATTGTACTGAAATGTGTGTTGGCAGTGCCTGTACACAACCATCATAAAATGCTAAAAATCCATTCAGTGTTTTTTTTTTAATCTCCTTATATATTTTCCCCTGCCTCAAATCAAGCCTAATTTAGACCCTAAAGAATCATATTAGCTTGTACAAAAATGGCATTATATGACCCCATTAAATGTTTGGTTCACACCTACTGTTCACAGTTTTCACTTCAGCTTTTCAATGTATCCAAATCCTGGTGGTCCTTCAAGTCTACAGCACCAAATGACCACCGCCTGCAAATCCAACTGCAGGTAACTAGGTGTAAATCCCTGCTTGTGGTCTTGAGGTTACAAAATGAGATGTTATGCAGAATGTCCGTGTTGCTCTTTTCCATAAAATTATCATTTTCTATGTTGAGCTCCAGGAAGTGTATAAAAGTACCATAAAACTAGTCAAAGCAACTCTACTCCATGCCCAAGCCTTCTAAAGCTGTATAAAACATTATTATGACATTTGTTTGTGTGTGAGAAAATTCATTTCATTCTAAAAATGTTGTCACCATTATTCAGCCTCATATTGTTCCAAAATTGTACGACTGACTTTCATAAAAGAAGACATATTGAAAAATGTTGGTTTTTTTTGGCCACATGATGGAAGTAAATGTTGATTGGTTCCCAACGTTCTTTAAAATATCTTCCTTTGTGTTTCACAGAAGGAAGGAAGTCATACATGCAGGTTTGGAACGACATGAGGGTGAGTAAATGATGACAAAATTGTAAATTTTGAGTGAACTATCCTTCTAAAATGAGTGATGATAAGTGATGTTTGCAACCCATTTTACTTGTAAACAACTTTATTTATGAGTAAATATAATCAACGAGAATAAAAATGTGGAGTTTGGAAAGTAGGCCAGACCAGAATTCAGCCAAGTTATTGGAGAGGAAAATTTGAGAAGTAAAGGCGGAGCATTTTTTATTTCTTATTATAAAGACAATCACAATAAGACTTATTAAACAAGAACACACATTTAAAAAGATAGATTTCATGTTGATTAAGTTGTTAGTCAATGCAAATGAGATCCGAGACCTATGAAGCAGAACATTTTCAGTGAAAAATTTTCGTAAATAAATTCCATCTGTTCCTCACATAAAGCTATTGTAAGGCTCCAGAAGACTTGGTATTTAATGAACGCGTTTGCATGAACTACGTTTATGGTGCCGCTTTGTCATTTCTGGTGAGTTAGGTGAGTAAATGACAACATAATTTTCATTTTTGGAGTGAACCATTCCGTTAACCTTTCCACAAGAGTTTTATAACTTTCACAAAGCATTAATTCCCATTAAACTCTGACAGGCGCTGTTGGGAAGCTGATTGTGAGCTCGGCAAAGTAGAAAAAGTGTGCGCCGCAGCCTCGGCCCTGACATCTGCCCAGCTCCTGAACACTTCTCGTCCCGCTGTGTCCTTCTGTTCAACACATCTCTGTCCTTCAAGTCTACAGCAGCAAGATAAGATGACCACCGACTGCAAATCCAACTGCAGGTAACTAGGTGTAAATCCCTCCTTGTGCTCTTGAGAAGTCTAATAGTAGATAGAAGTTGTTTAACGTCCTTCTCAAATTATTTGAAGCTGATGAATAAATGAGATACAGGAAGGCCATAGCGACGAGTCTGCCGAGACTCAGTCTCAAACAAAGCTGGAATTAGTGTCAGCCTAACGTTCTGTACCCTGCGCTGAAGAATACGAGCATCGGTGCCTCATTATCTCCAATAAGCGTCAATTAGCTGCTCTGTAATGATACCGCTACCACACATGCGAACAAGGCCAATTTAAATAGGGCTATTAAAAGCAAAATTATCCGTGTTTATGATAATGAGATGTGGATTGGGCACAATTCGACGTTCTGCAATAGAGTTTATGTCTGAATTTTTTAAGTTTTGAATGTGAATAATCAAAGTTTTGTTAAATAGCCCAAGGCTACTGCTAACATTCACATGACATGGGATTATTTTTATGGGTTGGCCCACCAGACCCAATAATGTTCCTGACGATGGAACTGTATCCTATGTTTTGTAAAGGATTAGTTCAGCCAACAATAAAAATTGTCATGATTTTCATAGTTTTTTTTTTTTCTGAAGAACAACAAAGATGGTTTACTGAAGGACCACACTTAAATGTTCTGTACAACAAAAGCATATAGAGGCTGTCAGTCAAGTTTTTGAATTTGATGATCAGGGTAAATTATACTTATTTTGTCTTCTGGGAAACATGCAAGTAGCTTCTGAAGGGCAGTACTAAATGAAAAAAAAGAAAAAAGATCTTTAAACAAAATAAGATATCTTGTTCAAAAGTTTACACCCCCGGCTCATAATGCATCGTGATTCCTTATGATGTTTCGTATCAGACATTTGAAACACAAGACACATAAAAAGTGCTTGTGTAAATCACCTTCATTCATACAAACATACGTACATTTTGGCTGATATTTTCATGACAGCTGGGAGGATGAAGGACAGGCTTCTTATTTACAACCGATTCTCTTAATTAAAGACCATCATAATCAGACTCAAAAGCTTCAAACAGTCTGTGCTGCTATTATAGGACTGCCTTATTTTTTCTGAAGTGCTAATGTTGTATTACACTCCTCACACAGTTTTGGGGCAAGTGGATGGTACTGTTAGCAAACAGACATGCTATTTGACTGCTAAGTGTAGCTCAAACCCCTCAGAGATTCAAAAATGAACAATGATATACTACTGTATGTTTACAAGCTTTTCTCAAACCTTATGAGGATCCTTTAATGTTAAGAAAGATGCCCTGTTATCTGTGCAACTGAGAGTTAAATTTCAAATTTCATGTGTGTTGTGCCATATTAATATATTTACATATATTTACATACTTTGCAAAGCTATTAAAATGATTAATGTACAGACTATTGCACATTTTATTGTGGGAGGGACAATGACACATTTAGCTGGACTTTAGCTTTGGTTCAAGTTGACTTATTTTATTTTTGTTTAATGCATATTTAAATGTTTTCATAAAAATTTGTTTGAGATCAAACAATAATTGGCAGACCCCCTGCAGTACTGCTGCGGACCCCCTGTCGAAGACCCCTAAGGTCGAATTTTTATGTTCTAGTTCTGTGTTCTGACTAAAACAGAGTTGTGTGTCAAAAATATACTTCTGATTTTTGCCTGCAGATCATGAAACAGATGAAAAAAAATCCCATTAAAGGAGAACATTTGAGGCATATCTAGAGCCCGGAGTCTTGGTGGAGGACTCTTTTAACTTGGACCAGTAAGTAACCACCTAGCAACCACAAAGAACACCCTAGCAACTGCATAGCAATGCATTAAAACAAAAAAACAAAAAAAAACAAAGCACCTTAGCAACTACACGGTAACACCCTGGCAACCACCCACCACACCCTATTATTGTGCCAATCATTCAGAAAACATTCAAATCCGCTTTGAATCCAAAATCAATACTAAAAAGAATAAAACAAACCATTTCATTTGCTGTTTTTGTTTGTTAAATTCTATGCAATGATCCCTGTCATTTGACCAAATGTTGTGGCTTTGCATTTGTGCGCATATAGGTCTGCCAGGAAGAAAAATCATTACTAAAATCATTGAATCATTACTCACTGGCCTTGAAATTTTGTTTTTCCAGCTATTTTGACAGTAACTCCAGAACAGTGGAATGATTAGCTGTCACAGTGTGTTCGGTAATGACATTCGTTGCGGTGTACACTACATACTAATAATGCCAATAGTGTCATTGTGTTTAACGTGCCGTCCTGCATCCAATTTCCCACCAACAAAATCCTGTCATTGAGGCTAAGTCCAATCTTCAAACCAATCAGCTATTAGTATATCCCGCCAGGTCCATTTACATATTTATTGCCCAATCAAAGCAGCTCCTGTCATATCTCAAACATATGTTTGCCTGGCTGCGGTCAAAGAAGTCCCCGACTATTTTATAGCTTTTTAAAGGATTATGAAGAGGTCACAAATGAACTTTTAGCAATGTAAATAATCACTTGCATCTCGGAAAGCTTTAGAGAAGTAAATACATTAGATTCTGAAGGCTTATCTGTTGTGGATGTGCATGCATGCTAAATGGCTCTCGGGCAGTGAGGATGAACTGTATCCTTCCTGATAACAAGCTTAAAAATGAATTAAGCCATTTGCATTTATTGCAGTAAATACCACTGCAACACATTTCAGTGGTTGCACTTGCATATTGACTCATCCATACCTTAGCAAGTATCACTAAATGCAATAATGCAAGAGTAGAATATGCAGTGTGTCGTGTTTGCTAATAAGTGCACGACTGCATTGCTTTTTTTCTGATATGGCATGTCTGTTTATAGCTGTATTCCTTTTTTGGGTTAAAAATTATCCAAAATAAATTTTTGAGCAAGTACACAACCAGCCACTGTTCAAAACTATCTACTTGCTGTAGCTCGATTCAAAACGGTAAGCTCGTAATAATGTGTTTAACTCCAGTGGTACTGGTGGATTTCCGCGGGAGATTCGAGCATGTCTTTGCGTCATTACGTCACATCTGTACACATGAGTCTCGGCTAGTAGGCTATATTGCGTGTGAGGATGTTGGAGGTGGAGATTTATAGCCTTTTCTCACAGCACTTGATATAATTAAACTTTTCAATTTGATGGCGGATCCAGAAAGGTTCAAACGACAATCACCAGTGACAACTGGACATTCACCCGCTGTAAAATGCAAAACACTTCGGACTTCGGAGTGGCTACAGAAAAAGCAAACGGCCCATGCGAAAACAAGGATAAATATCAGAAGGACATTAAATGTAGTCACGCAATGGTGATGTTGTTAACATTAACAATTTGAGAACAAAGTTTGCACGGTTTGACGTGATATGATAAACGATCGTTAGATTTACCGTATTTTCCGCACTATAAGGCGCACTTAAAAGCCCTTAATTTTTTCAAAAAACGACAGTGCGCCTAATAATACGGAGCACCTTATATATGGATAGTGAACACACGTTCACCAAGACGGGGAGACAGCGCCGGGCGATTTACGCCACTATCTGCCAATGGATCGTGGATGCCTGGGCTGATATATCATGATATATACACTCACCTAAAGGATTATTAGGAACACCTGTTCAATTTCTCATTAATGCAATTATCTAATCAACCAATCACATGGCAGTTGCTTCAATGCATTTAGGGG
Organism: Tiaroga cobitis; assembly: GCA_030578255.1. NCBI lineage: Eukaryota > Metazoa > Chordata > Actinopteri > Cypriniformes > Leuciscidae > Tiaroga > Tiaroga cobitis. The sequence continues at coordinate 19,122,148 of CM060601.1, read as the reverse complement.
TGTGGTCCTGGTCAAGACAATCTCCTGAACTCTAAACTGAATGTCAGAATGGGAAAGAAAGGTGATTTAAGCTATTTTGAGCGTGGCATGGTTGTTGGTGCCAGACGGGCCGGTCTGAGTATTTCACAAACTGCTCAGTTACTGGGATTTTCACACACAACCATTTCTAGGGTTTACAAAGAATGGTGTGAAAAGGGAAAAACATCCAGTATGCGGCAGTCCTGTGGGCGAAAATGCCTTGTTGATGCTAGAGGTCAGAGGAGAATGGGCCGACTGATTCAAGCTGATAGAAGAGCAACTTTGACTGAAATAACCACTCGTTACAACCGAGGTATGCAGCAAAGCATTTGTGAAGCCACAACACGCACAACCTTGAGGCGGATGGGCTACAACAGCAGAAGACCCCACCGGGTACCACTCATCTCCACTACAAATAGGAAAATGAGGCTACAATTTGCAAGAGCTCACCAAAATTGGACAGTTGAAGACTGGAAAAATGTTGCCTGGTCTGATGAGTCTCGATTTCTGTTGAGACATTCAGATGGTAGAGTCAGAATTTGGCGTAAACAGAATGAGAACATGGATCCATCATGCCTTGTTACCACTGTGCAGGCTGGTGGTGGTGGTGTAATGGTGCGGGGGATGTTTTCTTGGCACACTTTAGGCCCCTTAGTGCCAATTTGGCATCGTTTAAATGCCACGGCCTACCTGAGCATTGTTTCTGACCATGTCCATCCCTTTATGGCCACCATGTACCCATCCTCTGATGGCTACTTCCAGCAGGATAATACACCATGTCACAAAGCTCGAATCATTTCAAATTGGTTTCTTGAACATGACAATGAGTTCACTGTACTAAAATGGCCCCCACAGTCACCAGATCTCAACCCAATAGAGCATCTTTGGGATGTGGTGGAACGGGAGCTTCGTGCCCTGGATGTGCATCCCACAAATCTCCATCAACTGCAAGATGCTATCCTATCAATATGGGCCAACATTTCTAAAGAATGCTTTCAGCACCTTGTTGAATCAATGCCACGTAGAATTAAGGCAGTTCTGAAGGCGAAAGGGGGTCAAACACAGTATTAGTATGGTGTTCCTAATAATCCTTTAGGTGAGTGTATAATGGCTGCGTTCGAAACCGCATACTCAATGAGTAGGTAGGCTACTTAATTTCAATAAGTGCTTACTTAACGAGCGCTAAAAGAGTAGGTACTTTATAGCCAATTCTCGTTGAGTATGAATGTGATCCGGACATCTGCCATGTTGACGTTATTACAAGCGCAACAACTTAAAATATATGAACGACACGTTTAATTCATCTGTCTGTAAATATCTTTATATTGATGAAACTTGCTTTTGTGGTAGTATTGTTGAAGAAACAGCTGCCCATTTATTTTGTGAATACATTTAGGGTTGATTTAAGTTGTTATATTTTATGTGACCCACAGTTTTATCCTTAGGCTATAACGATATAATTTTTTATTAAGAAACCCCCAAATCGTCATCTCTTGAATATGTTGTTAATTTCTTTATTTTATACCTTATACCCAAAAAGTTTCTCCTTTAAGTTTTCCTTTTTCTTGATGAATTTACCTCTCTTTTCATCCCTCAGACTTATAACAACAACATTTTTTTTATGTATTATGAAGAACTATTTAAAGATATTTAGCCTTGTTATTGTTCTTTTTTCCTGTGTATAAATATCATATTATGATGTACACAAACCAATGATCTTTATGTTTTCTGTTTTGTCATCATGATTGTTCATTGTTAGATACAACTATGGTATCTTTCCATGATCTTGTATGTAATAAGTTTATATTATATGAGCGACAGGTGCACTAACACTTCATCAGTAACTCGACAGCACAACCTAGAACAGTTTTCCTCTGCGTTTGTAATGTCTGCACAAAGGAGACGGGCAGCTGCTCGAAGATCTCTCCTTTGGAGAAAACTGTTGATTTTATACTCGAACAATGTAAATATCACTCCTTAAAAATTCATATTATCTCAGAATGAATTGCATTGTTAGCCCACCCCAAAACTTAAACAAAATAATAATAAATGCTGACCAATACTTATTGGTCAATACATATATTACTTTTTTATATATACTAAAAATATGGGATGATTATAGTATCAAAATGATTAACACGTGCAAGCACACTTATCAATGAACTTGATACATGTTGCAGAAATGTTTTATCCATGACTTTCAACTTGCGTGTGCAAAATTCAAAATTGAATGAATGTGAAGCAATTTGTTCAAATAGAGACATTTTTGTGAATACAAATGTTTTCCTTTGTATTAGTGTATCATAATTTGCACATACAACACAGAAGATGTGCATGTGTGGATCAGGTGACACGCGTGCATTCATTGACGTCTTTTCTGAGTCGATCTCATTTGATTCATTTGGATTTTGAGACTTTCTTTTCGCGGTTTTTAAGCATTTCACAACCCACACACAAACAACTACAAATGAATAGGCCTGGTGCTAATTATTAATGTGTGCACAACTACCCATCTATTTGACAAATTCACAAATGTGCGTCACTACATTTAAACTAATACAATACAACTTGTGTGTGCAAAATCCAAAATCACATGAATGTGCAGCATTTTGTACAAATAGAGACATAGTTGTTAATACAAAACCTCGATTTTGTATTAATGTAGGCCAGAATTTGTGCATGCAACAAGTAAGATGTGCATTTGTGGATCAGGTGACACGCGTGCATTCATTGACTCGTTTCTGAGTCGATCCTATTTGATTCATTTGGATTTTGAGACTTTCATTTCGCGGGTTTCGCCTGGCAAGATCCACACACACTGTCTGAGAAAAGCTGCTACCACTAGATGGCAGTGTTCTGCTAAAACAGACAACGGCAGCATAATCAAGCGTTCTTCCGCATTTAAGACGCTTAATGAGAGTGATATTGATGCACCAAATTTAGTACACAATAATATAGGCCTACCTTATTAAAAAAGCATACTTTATTGAGGCAAACATTAGATCAGATTATGAACAACACCCGTAGAAAACCATTATAAAACGCTTAACGTGCAATCGCGCGTTGCATGGTCAGTAAGGTGGATTGGCTACTGAGTTTAAATATCATCCTGCATTGACGTTAGGCCTAAGCTTTTTCTTTATAATATGCTCTATGGGAGGAAAACTATATAGCCTACAGACAAGAGACTAGCCTACATGAACGCAACGCACGGCGTTTCAAGTTAATAAAATTTTCCTTCCCGAGCCTGTTAAAAAGAAAAAGCTTAACATGAAATCCTGCAGTTGCGTTTAACTTTGCATGTGAATGGGAGAGCAACCGGTCCGAGAGCGCAGTGAAGTAAGTTTTAGTTTTAATATTCGCCACATTTTATAAAGGGACCATCTGCAAATTCCACTCAGTCAAAAAAATATATATAAACGTCCAGTCATTCATTCAAATGAACATACTTCCAAGGTTATATTATAACCTTGGAAGTCTAGTGGGCAGACTGACTTAGCCTACTGTTACTGTATATCCAGCCAATATCTCGATTGAACGGTACAATTTTTTAAATTACTGTAAATTGTTTTTCTATTCATGTTCCAAAGGTTGTAGTAGCCTACGTTCCTAGTGATAAGTCAGGTGAAATTTTACATTATTCACCTGTAGTAGGCTAAGTCACCAAAAACCCGTTTGGTTAATTACAGTAATTTTTATATAAAATAATAATTGTTTAAATAGGCTACATGAAGGGAGGTATTGGGACAATTGCACCTGTAGTAAGCCAGTCTAGTCACTATAGGAACATACTACAACCATTTTGCATGAAAAAACCCTTTTGGTGAATTACAGTATTTTTCTGCAGAATACAGGCTACATGAAGGGAAGTATTGTCCAAATTTTACTTGTAAGTCAGTCTTACAGAAACATTCTACGAGCTTTGGAATTTGAAAATGTCTGTTATTAAATTTTAAAAGTAATTTGAATAAAAACAAATTATACGTTTTAACCACTGATCTATATAGAATGACATTTCAGTGGACATGGTTTTAAGTGGTAGTGAAATTGGCAGACGTTCCCTTGTGCACCATGAGCTGTGGTTAGCGCGTCAAAGCATTCTCATGTAGAACGCAGTTACAGGCCCGCTACGCCAGTTGATTTTCAATTAGCCTAATATTTCATGTCGAATGGTTGCATATTGTTAAAACTCATCGTGCTAAGACTATAGCCTATAACAGTGGCTTAGCCTAAGGGTCAAGGGAAAACAAATGTACTGCGAAAATCGTCTTTAATATTTAAAAACAGACATTTTCAAATTCCAAAGCTTGTATACTATGTATACAGTGTGTAGTCAGATAAAAATAAGCATATAATATTAACGCAACTGCGAAATTTCACCTTTTTTTAACGGGAAGGAAAATGCCATTAACTTGAAACGCCGTTCGTTGCGTTCATGTAGTCTCTTGTCTGTAGGATATATTTCCCTCCCATAGAGCATATTATAAAGAAAAAGCTTAACGTCATGCCGTAAGACGGTGATATTTAAACTCAATAGTCAATAGCCAATATACCGTATTGAACATGCAACTAATGGTTTTCTATGGGTGTTGTTCATAATCTGATCTAATGTTTGCCTCAATAAAGTATGCTTTATTAATAAGGTAGGCCTATATTATTGTGTACTAAATTTGGTGCATCAATATCACTCTCATTAAGCGTCTTAAATGCGGAAGAACGCTTGATTATGCTGCCGTTGTCTGTTTTAGCAGAACACTGCCATCTAGTGGTAGCAGCTTTTCTCAGACAGTGTGTGTGGATCTTGCCAGGCGAAACCCGCGAAATGAAAGTCTCAAAATCCAAATGAATCAAATAGGATCGACTCAGAAACGAGTCAATGAATGCACGCGTGTCACCTGATCCACAAATGCACATCTTACTTGTTGCATGCACAAATTCTGGCCTACATTAATACAAAATCGAGGTTTTGTATTAACAACTATGTCTCTATTTGTACAAAATGCTGCACATTCATGTGATTTTGGATTTTGCACACACAAGTTGTATTGTATTAGTTTAAATGTAGTGACGCACATTTGTGAATTTGTCAAATAGATGGGTAGTTGTGCACACATTAATAATTAGCACCAGGCCTATTCATTTGTAGTTGTTTGTGTGTGGGTTGTGAAATGCTTAAAAACCGCGAAAAGAAAGTCTCAAAATCCAAATGAATCAAATGAGATCGACTCAGAAAAGACGTCAATGAATGCACGCGTGTCACCTGATCCACACATGCACATCTTCTGTGTTGTATGTGCAAATTATGATACACTAATACAAAGGAAAACATTTGTATTCACAAAAATGTCTCTATTTGAACAAATTGCTTCACATTCATTCAATTTTGAATTTTGCACACGCAAGTTGAAAGTCATGGATAAAACATTTCTGCAACATGTATCAAGTTCATTGATAAGTGTGCTTGCACGTGTTAATCATTTTGATACTATAATCATCCCATATAAAAATGATGTAATTTAATAAAACAAGCTAAATGTATTTTGTTTTGTCATATAACATACTTATGCATGAATACATTTATATTGATAAATGCAGTGAAACATCTCAATTGTTAGTCAAGCAATGAATTAATGCATACATTAATTAAATAATTATATTTTATATACTGACAACAATAAGAAACATGAATAAATGAGTAATAGAACAAATAAAAGTAACCATCACAATAAACAAATGCATATACAAGTCAACAACACATGAAACAAAGCTTTATTCAAACAAGCATGTATTTACAGGCGCTGAACCCCATATACTGCCATCTCAACACAGCGGTTCCCATTCTGGGGCTTTATTCTGATGAATTCACCAGAGGTGAGCCTTGCCTTCGTGCCAGAGCTTGTTGCTGTGCTGCGCTAGGCTTCACAATCTGAGGCAATAAGGGCAGGTGGAGTGATGGAGGGTCTCATAAGGGCAGATGGAGTGATGGAGGGTCTCGTAAGGGCAGGTGGAGTGATGGAGCGTCTCATCCATGGCACCACTTCCAGGGTTCAGCTCTGGGCTCCTCATCCTCAGTGCTCACACCAGTCTGCAGACTTCAGATCCTACAAAAATGCACAAACATTATACAAAAGCAGTCATTTTAACAGGACAATGTCATTTGATTTATGTATTAAAAATAACAAAAATGACCTTTATATTTGAGTAAAATCCCTAAAACCTTTTTTTTCCCAACAAATGCTGCCATCATCTTTCCTTGCAGGTCCTGCTCCACCACAAAAGCTCTGCAGCAAATGCACAGACATCAAGAGTCAGAAAAGTGCTGTAATTTATGTTTGAAATGACAATAATTCAAATAAACTACAATTTAAGATTTAATAGATTTTGTTATCCATTTCTGTAGTATACTCACTCAAAGCCTTTGATGACAGCATTCAGCATCATGAGCCTCTCTCCACTGGATAAACACACGCGTGTTCTTCTGTCCCTGTAACATACAGACAAGATTCACATTAACGTTAGCTCTGTGATATATGAGCTCAATACTAGCCTACATGCTGGTTGTAGCTGATGTGTTAACTCACTTTTTATCCAACTTAAATGTTCCTCAATGTATCAACAGTAATAAGGGACAAATAAATATATAACATGTTTAGTTACTTTATAGATTTGATTATTTACCTTATTTATAGCACATTTGTCTAATATAAACAGTGTTGACAACAGTTAATTATCCTACATCCCAGCTAACAATTTTATGTTCTGGGAACGTTAGTTTTTGGTTCCCAGAACGTTCTGGGAACGTTCCCAGAATGTTCCCTATTGGTTCTCCAGGAAAGTTTTCTTAACGTAAATAGAACGTCCCCTTAAGGTTAGGGGAACGTTCCGGAAGCCTATTCGGAAAATGAAACCTAAAAAACCTGCAGGGAACGTTCTGGGAACGTTCCCTTTAGGTTATAAAATAGAACCTAAAAAGAACCTACAGGGAACGTCCCTGGAACGTTCTCGTTTGGTTCCCAAAAATAACCAAATGGGAACCATACGGGAACGTTAGGGGAACGTTCTGTGTTTCCTGGGATAGCACACATAACGTTACATCACTCAGATGTCTTTTTCATGTTGTCATGTGCTCATCTGCAATGCTTATACAACATTTTCCTTTCAGATGTAAATAGACATTTTAAATAAGCGTGTTTAAGATGTATATGGTTATGTAAATCCACTTTAAACACAACTTAAACACAAGGAACCGTGTTTTACTCACATTTGAAAACCCCCGCGTCGCTGATCTCCGTGATGTCTGATAATGACGTATCCTCTCGCGTGGCCTCCTGGGATAGAAGAGAATAGGCTTGTTTGAGATGCGCCTTGCCTCGCCTGAAATGTATTAGTCTCGCGTAGCCAGACCTTCAGACTGACAGCTGAAGGTCTGGAATTCATAGCAGCTTTCTTTGGCCAAGGCCCGCCCATAAGGCCGTTTGACCGACATGTAAAACAACCAATTACAGTTCGTTTCGTTCAGCGTCACGTTTCGGTGCGTGGAAATGTCCCCACAACAACAGACCTGCGTGCAACAAGTCAGTCAGCATAGAAAATCAAAGAAAGAGAAGAAAACTTCAAGAGTATTTCCCGTGAACCTCGCATACTTTTGAGAATTCTACGTTTAGCTGATCTTGATAAATGCTCATTGTCACTCATGTAAACACAACAGTTTTTCTTCCGCAATCACACGTCTCCGCTTTGTTTCCCGGCGGACCGAAAATAAACGCGACACTCGCGCCCCCCGGAAATCCGATAAAATTCAACCAATCAGATGACGACTTCGACATTCCTGAAGTGTTTCCAGTTAAGTGTACCATATGCATCAGACGTTTAGCGTTCCGTGGGCGTGACGTCTGAGGCTGAGACTAGAAATGTATGCGAGAGTAGGCGGCTGCAGTCAGGGGCGGACTGGGACCAAAAAGTGGCCCTGGACTTTCTGGCCCACAGCAGCCCACCATATCCCACATCAATTGGCCCATTAATGTCCAGAATATTTTTTAACACCACTTATAGCATAAAAATATAACACACTATAAAAACAAATGCTATTTAAACATTTATTTTAAGTAACACAACATCAGCTAGTCAGGGGGGGCTAGAGCCATCGGAGCCTGAACTGCTACTCTTCGCGGCAAATGTATAATCTGTTAATTTGAAGCATTTCACAGCATCTACCTCTAATGCTTTTTTTAACGAGTAACTTTTCAGCTTCACCTTTTCATCCATGGCTGTTCTAATGTTACGTCATCTTACCTGAGTGTTCCTTGGCCAATATTTAAATATTAACATGAGCGGAGTGGAATAAAGTCAGTGTTTAGCAGGATTGATATTCAAAACGGTAAGCACGCACTGCTTTGTTTACGGTTTGTGTAGCTATCTGCAGCGGGGGTTTCTCTTTTTGAATGACGAATAGACGAATATATCTACAGAAATAGACTGTTGACAGTTGTCTCATTTACACCCAGCCCAGGCGCAGAACGCGCATTCTAGCTAACAGTCGGCTGTAGTTCCCTTATCGAGTCGGTCTCTCGACATTACGTATGGGGAAATCCATTTTCCTCGAATCATGAAGTCTGATAGAATAACTCTTTTGCTTGCAAATAGCCAATGGCAGTCCCGCCATCACCTGATTGGCTGACACTGCTCAACATAGGTGACGGCGGGCGCCAAAACCTCAGAATCTTTTTTCTTCACTCGAGTCTGTTTCACCGTTTGATTTACGCATTCAGAGCGGAGTAAAATTAGGAGTTTTTATCCCCTCTCGCGTTCCGGTGGATTCTACTATGTCTCTGTGTCGCATGTGTGGTGGACCCATCGAATTCCCGGATGCACACAAACTTTGTGTGCTGTGCCTGGGTCGGGACCACGCGGAGGCGGCACTTGAGGGATCGGGATGTCCCGTCTGTGAGGAGCTTCCCATCAAGATCCTTCGTGCAAGGCTGGCCGTTACACGTAACGACGACCTTGTGTCTCCTGCCTCTCCCCAGTCTGCCGCCGTCGAGCCGCGGACCGGGAGACAGCAGAGATTTCCGTCCGCGGGTTCTGTTGAGGCGCTGTCGTCGGCCCAAGGCCCACGCAATCCTCACGTGGCAGAGCCCGTGACCTACTCTGAGGCCTCTTACCGCCCTCCTCAGGAAGCGCGGGAAATGGTCTCGTTTGGATACGACGATGACGACGCCATGTCCACCAATGCTTCCGACCCAGGAGCGTGGTCCGAGTCTCCGTCTGAAGGCGCCCCCGCCTCTTTGGATTCGGAGCTTATGGCCATTCTCTCAGAGGCGGTGGCAGATATGGAGCTGGAGTGGACGGCGCCCAAGGAGCTGCCGTCGAAAAGATGGATGGACAGTTCCTTCCTCGGCGCGGGCCGTCAAGCTGAAGCCCCGCGGAGACCCGCCCCCTTTTTCTCTGAGGTCCACGAGGAGCTCACCAGATTATGGCGCTCCCCTTACTCAGCCCGAGCCCATGCACAAGGTACCCAGCTGCTGACTACAGTGGAAGGAGCTGAGAAATTAGGGTACGCTCGGTTGCCTCCCGTCGAGGATGCTATCGCGGCTCATCTGGCGTCTTCTCCTGGCTGGAAGACCGCCCAACTGCCTTCCAGACCATGTCGCGCTACTGCCCACATGGCTGAGAAGGCCTACACTTCTGCGGGACATGCAGCATCTGCCCTCCATACGATGGCAATCCTGGAGGTTTTCCAGACGCGACTCCTAGGGTCCCTGGATGAGGGAAGCCCGGACCCTGAGTTGCTCAGGAAAATGCGCATTCTGAACTATCTCGACGACTGGTTAGTCATCGCGCGTTCGAGGAGTGTCCTCGTGGAACACAGACACAGACTCCTCGCTCACCTGATGGATTTGGGACTGTCTGTGAACATGCAGAAGAGCGCGCTTCAACCGTGCCAGTCCATCACATTCCTCGGTATGGTGCTGGACTCGCGCACTATGATCGCGAAGCTATCAGAGGCGAGAATCCAGTCGATTCAGAGAGTGTTAGCCCTATTCGTTCAAGGCAGAGCAATCCCCTTAAAGACGTTTCAGAGGCTACTCGGTCTAATGGCAGCTGCAGCCTCCGTCTGCAGACTGGGCTTATTACACATGAGACCGCTTCAGCACTGGTTACAGGGGCGCGTACAGCCGCGGGCATGGAGAGCGGGAACGGAACGCCTTGTTATAACGCGTTCATGTCTGGAGACTCTTGCACCGTGGTTCGGCACGACCATGTTCGAGCAGGGAGCTGCTTTGGGCAGAGTGGTCAGACGCGTAGTGGTCACTACGGATGCGTCGCTGTCAGGCTGGGGAGCCCTCTGCGATGGCAGACCGGCATTCGGTACGTGGACAGGAGATCGGACGCGCTGGCATATAAACTGCTTGGGGATGGAAGCGGTTCATCTAGCGCTGCGTGGGTTCCTCCCATTTGTGAAAGACCATCATGTTCTCATCAGAACGGACAACACGGCAGTGGTGGCGTACATAAATCGCCAGGGAGGTTTACGTTCGCGATCCCTGCAGGGGCTAGCGAGGCGGCTATTATTATGGACGGACAAAATACTACTGTCGATTCGAGCAGTACATGTGCCGGGCAGTTTGAATTGCGGCGCGGACATGCTGTCCAGGGACGGTATTGTGCACGGAGAGTGGAGGCTTCATCCGCAGACAGTAAACATGATCTGGAATCTGTTTGGCAAAGTGGAGATCGATCTCTTCGCATCGCAGGAGAACGCCCACTGCCCGCTGTTCTTTGCATTGACGACGGCCCCTCTAAAGGGAGACGCACTGTCGAGCCGCTGGCCGAAGGGGCGGAAGTATGCTTTTCCTCCGATCAAGTTAATGCCGCTGGTGCTGCAAAAGATCAGGGAGGAGAGATGTGCGTTGGTTCTGGTAGCGCCGAAATGGCCCAACCAGCCGTGGTTCCCGGAGCTAGTGAACATGGCGCTGTTTCCCCCGTGGCGGATACCGCCGAGAAGAGACCTCCTATCTCAGGCGAGGGGGACCATATGGCACCCCAACCCGGAGCTGTGGGACCTGCACGTGTGGCAGATCAGCACGGAGTATCACAGCGGGTACTACAGACAATAGCAGAGGCTAGAGCCCCTTCAACTAGGCGCTTATACGCTCTAAAGTGGAGGGTGTTTGCTAACTAGTGTGTTGACAAAGAGGAGGACCCCAGGAATTGCGATATCGCCATTATTTTGACCTTCCTACAGGAACGTCTGGATGCTGGCAGTTCGCCATCTACACTGAAAGTTTACGTGGCCGCTATTGCTGCTTGTCGTAATGTGGATGGCCATTCAGTGGGGAAACACCCTTTGATAACGGGTTTCCTCCGGGGAGCGAGGCGGCTTTTCCCCCCCCGCCTTCGTCAGATGCCGGTGTGGGACCTGTCGTTAGTGCTTAGTGCGCTGTCTGACCCGCCTTTCGAACCAGCTGAGTCTAGTGACATCAAAGTTCTCTCATTCAAGACGGCGCTTTTGCTCGCGCTAGCCTGCGGTAAGCGGGTGGGGGACTTGCAGGCTCTGTCAGTGAACAGTGCATGTATGCAGTTTGGACCGGAAGATTGCATGGTCAGACTTTTACCCAAGCGCGGATACTCGCCTAAAGTGCTCTCAACTCCATTCAGAGCCCAGGTGATTACAATTCCAGCATTTTGCCCCGATGGGGTCAGTATTTCAGAGTCTCAGAAGGACGCTTTGTGCCCCGTGCGTGCCCTGCGTGCTTATGTGAACAGAACTAGCCATTTTCGAACTTCAGAGCAGCTCTTCGTCTGCTTCGCGGGTGCCAAGAAAGGCGGCGCGCTGTCGAAACAGAGGCTATCACACTGGATAGTGGAGGCTGTGCGACTGGCTTATACTTCTCGGGGAGCTGTTTGCCCTATAGGAGTGCACGCCCACTCCACTAGGAGTTTGGCGTCATCATGGGCGTGGGCGAGAGGTATGTCTATCCAGGACATTTGCTTCGCGGCAGGCTGGTCGTCGCGTAATACGTTTGCGAGATTCTATAACTTGAATATTCCTTCATTCACACCGCACGTACTGTCAGTACATGGAGAGAAAGCTGAGCTGTCATTGGACTAGGCTAGACATGCCCCTAATGGCGCACACTCTACCCGCGGTTCCGACTAAGCGTGAGTTATTAGCAATATAAGCTATCTGTTCTCTATGTTGTGTCCTTATTATTATGCCCGCATTCATAAGCCGGCAGTGTATTCCTAAGCACCAATCACATTGCTGCAATTCCCCACTCATTCAGTTCAGTGTTGCTTAACTGTGTGGGAGGGGCCACGTTGGTGCGGTTGCCGACTTGGCTCTGTGCCAAGAGGTGGTTTCGACCAGGTCCGGTGGCGGTTCCTGAGCTGTATAGGGATTAGCGCTTGTGCTATCTTCAGCTCGTTCTAGGTGGGCGGGGTTTTTCCCACGCGGCGGGGGTTTTATTGCTCCCCATACGTAATGTCGAGAGACCGACTCGATAAGGGAACGTCTCTGGTTACTCACGTAACCGTAGTTCCCTGAGAGGAGGGAACGAGACATTACGTAACCTGCCGTGTGGGAAGGGCTCACAGTTCCTTACTCTCGTTCAGCTAAGATTCTGAGGTTTTTGGCGCCCGCCGTCACCTATATTGAGCAGTGTCAGCCAATCAGGTGGTGGCGGGACTGCCATTGGCTATTTGCAAGCAAAAGAGTTATTCTATCAGACTTCATGATTCGAGGAAAATGGATTTCCCCATACGTAATGTCTCGTTCCCTCCTCTCAGGGAACTACGGTTACGTGAGTAACCAGAGACGTTCTCATATGTTCAAGTGCAGATTTTTTCCCGCGACACAGGCGATGCGGCGAGCGAGGGAGTCGGCTTTAATCTGCGCGGCTTGGTGATAATATTGGTCCAGGGCGTGAAAGAGGGCGTGTTTGAAGATACGCAATGGAGTAGAGTAGACCAAACTAATTAACAGGGAGGGAGGCCAATACACTCACATGCATGCACACGAAACGCACTCCTTGTCGGTCGCGCCCGCGCGATCGATTCCCTCACCCATTTGCGTAGAAAAGAAATGTAATATTATGATTTCCGTCATTGTATTATATATTTTTATATTTGTGTACCGGGCCGGCCCACATTGGCCAGCGGCCCACCGGGAAAAGTCCCGGTGCTCCAGATGGCCAGTCCGCCCCTGGCTGCAGTGAGAGGAGGAGTGAAAAAAGTGCAGTCAAGCCGGCCAGATCATAGACATCATATAGAGACTAGATGCCCTATTGGCCGCTGTGGCGCAAGAAATGCGGCCGCCATCTTAAACCGGTCATACTCCTATTTGCGTTGCATAGCAGCAGTAAATGCCAGAGCACTGTGCAGCATATTCCTGCTCAAATCGGCGGACCATCACTCGGGGATTACTTTTCACAAGTAAGATTTAACATTTAACATTACTGTACTATTGTTTGTATTTTGTGAGTAAAATATTCAATGTGTCCTGTATCGTAGCTACGTGTATGACCTTTGCAGCAAAAAAACCTGCGTGAAAATCAGTTCGGTATTCAGTGAGATATGATTAATTAAATGCGCTGACACCTCATTGCACCTGCCAAACAGATTACACTGAGCGGAGCGGGTGACCGGTTTAAGATGGCGGCCCCACGGCTCGTCCGCGCCAATAGGCAGTAGCGGTCGATAGGGCGTCTATCTATATGATGTCTATGGGCCAGATCTGAGATACCCCTCGCTGCAGACTGTAGCGCGGTGACGTCACGTATACACGTCACGTATGTACGTCACGTATGTGTTACCACAAATGTGCAAAGTAGACGCATGAGCGCACGCGCAAATTATACGCATTTGTGCACGCGCAGTTCATTACAATCACTTCCGGCGATGGATTCGATGCCAGTAAGCAGTAAGTCAATAAGCATTATTTATGCTGTTTTAACAATTGTTCTTTTGTGTTAACGGCTTTTAATTGTAAGAGATTCCATAGACCGCGCCATAAATGTTTTAGATTTTACAAAATGTTATTATATGTTTTATGATCTCATATTATCAAAATGACTTCAGCGAGTTTCAGCGAGTCTTAAAATGATATGTAGTTTAAACAAATTAAGGCTTGAAAGATGTCTTCAAATAGAGCAGAAAGACTTAAATTAATCAAGTAATGTAGTTGATTGTTGCATCCATTGCAAAAGAAATGTTGTTCCCCAGTATCAGATCGTACTGTAAAAGTTACATTCATGAATGTAGTGAGTGTACTGTAAGTTATGTTAAATACATTTGTGGTGAAATTAATTAAAAAGTAATGGAGTTGAACATTGTATTTTCAAATAAGATTCATTGTGATTCTCCTTAGTTGTTTTTTATCATTTAGACAGCGTCACTTTGTTTTTTTTAACTAGTTTATGTTGTTCATAAACAAAGAAAAGTTTCTTAGATACTTTACAGACAAAGCCAATAACTTTGTTTAATATATATATATATATATATATATATAATTCCTTGTATGACTCTGTACTATATTAATGCCTTTCTTCAAAATGATTCAATATTGTTTGTTCTGTATTTTATCTAAATTAGGTGTTGTGAACTGGAGTGCATTTTCCAGCAATACAAGCAAGAGTTCCGGGTGCCCTACTCGTTAACTCTGTGCTTGCACTGCAATATAGAAGGACTGCCCACCTGATGGCAGAAGTGGAGTCCTTCGTTGATTTTATTCTGATAAGGAGGTTGAGGGCTATTGCTCAGTTGATTGTTTTTTCAATGATGGAGGGAAATTTCAAGCTGAGTAAGTGTGTGTGTGTGTGTGTGTGTGTCTCTCTCTGTCTCTGTGTCTCTCTCTCTCTCTCTCTCTCTCTCTCTCTGTGTGTGTGTGTGTGTGTGTGTGTGTCTGTCTCTGTGTTTCTCTCTCTCTCTGTGTGTCTCTGTCTCTGTCTGTCTCTCTGTGTGTGTGTGTGTGTGACTGTGTGTGTGTGTGTGTGTCTGTCTCTGTGCTCGTGTGTGTGTGTGTGTGTGTCTGTCTGTCTGTCTGTCTGTCTGTCTGTGTGTGTGTGTACAGATGTATGTGATTATCTGTATTTGTACATATTTCTTTTACACATTTCTTTTTCTTTTATCTTTGTTTTGAAATAAAAGTTATGACTGTTATGAGTTTTTTTTTTTTTAGTTGGCTTGCATAATATCGGATACAGAGATTGACAATGTACTGTATGTAGTTGGTTTAACTTCAAACTATTGGAATAAATGTTTTATGATAGCCTATAATGCACAAAAATAAACAATTATTAACTATTAAAGGGGAATGATTAAAATGAGAAATATATAAGGTGCCATCAGTGTTTACAGTAATTTTGTAATTTACAAAGTGAAGTGGAAAAGAATGTGAAAATAAACTTTAAATAAAATACTACACAGATATTACACAATAATACATTCTGAAATTTCTTATAAGTTTACCTTAAATCAGGCATAGTTAAAACTATGGATGTGTGTTGTACTCCTTTTTGCTGCTTTCATTATTACTTTAGTTTTTTAATACATTAACATTTTTTTTTATATTATGTCAAATTAACGCGGGGCGTCAAAACACGTGACGTAACCGTTGAACGCGCATGCGCCTTCACCGCGATATGGCGCATGCGTGGTAACACATACGTGACGTACGTACGTGACGTATTGTATATACGTGACGTCACCGCGCTACAGTCTGCAGCGAGGAGTACTTGCCAGATCTCGGTTCTTGCAGTGGATCAGACACCTTTGAGATCAAAGTCTGATATCGCGGGATTCACGCTCGTGCACGTGTTGCTAATAAACTGGATGTAATTTAAGTTCTGTTGCTTTTATATGAAAATAAATATAGCCTAATGAACAAGACAACCAAAGTACATGTTGTTTAATTACATTCCAAATATATGTTTATACACATTTTTTTCTTTAATACAGACGCGTTTTTATATATTGTTTTAATAAAAATGACATCACATAATAACCCATATGGCACTGTCAGAGAGTTTATTCACCCATATGTATAGGCCTACACATAAAACATGATATCAGTTTTAAAATCAAACATTTTAAAAGAGAAAATACTTCACGGTTGTTTAAACCAATGAGCATTAAGCTGTGTCGTCAGCAAGTCGTTTCCCATCGTGCTTTTGATCAGCGCAGTCAGTGGAGAGCAACTGCGCTCGACTGCAGAATCCGACACTTCCGACTTGCGCTCGCGAGAGTTTTTTGATATACGTCGGCATGACATCAGAGCCAGGCGGGCCGATCTCGGACACATTTCTAATAGTAGTGGGAAGTTCGGATCATTTTACTGACTCGGATCTTTGAGTCTCGTTCAGCAAAATGAACGAATCTTTTTTCGAGTCATTTCGTTCATTTCACCATAATATAATTAAAATGGCATGTTATATCCCAACACATCTAGTACTTATGAAAATGTTGATTAAATTTGTAAAAAATAATAAAAATAAACTATAGGGTAATGCAGCCAAAGCCAAATTATAATAAACCGAAATTTGTATTAATTGATTAGTTGTTGGGTCTTAAGTTCAGGCTATTGCAGTCTGATTCTGTTAGTTCACCTCACTTCCTGATCCGAGACGTTCTTTCCTTTGCAACTTTATATTTATCAGGTTTGTTCTCCTCCTTTCGTGTCTCGAGACGTTGTCGACTCGTCAGTGTCTGACTCTGATCTGTGCTGTCTGCTGGGCCGTGCCGTGTGTGATACAGCAGGGCCGGAAAGAGTAATGATTAGTTCATCTTTCGAGTTCGGGTTCGGCCGGGTCCGAGTCTCTCGTTCTTCCTGTCAGTCCCATAGAGACTATGCTGTCAGTACCGGAAAGAGAAATGATTAGTTCATTTTCTTCGAGTCTTCGGGTTTGAGTCTTTCGTTCTTTTGTCACGTGACGGCTAGTATTTCGCATCAAATACAACATTAGATTCGTATTATTGACTGCGTCTGAATTGTATATTGTTTTATATTTAGGAATTAAAATACAAAATATGTGAAATAAACATTATCTGAAAAATAAAAGTTCCATCTTATTATTGTCCCAGTCCGTCTCTTTTCTAAATGTTTCTTGTGCATCTGTGGTGTGTTTTATTATATATTATACATTAATTAACTACTATTATATTATACATTAACTATGTGCTTGTTTGTAAAAAGGTTGTGAATTAGTGACAAGTCACGAGACAAAAGAACGAAGGACTCAAACCCGAAGACTCAGAAAATGAACTAATCATTACTCTTTCCGGTACAGACAGCATAGTCTCTATGGGACTGACAGGAAGAACGAAAGACTCGGACCCGGCCGAACTCGAGACTCGAAATATGAACTAATCATTTCTCTTTCCGGTACTGACAGCATAGCCTCTATGGGACTGACAGGAAGAACGAAAGACTCGGACCCGGCCGAACTAGAGACTCGAAATATGAACTAATCATTTCTCTTTCCGGTACTGACAGCATGGGACTGACAGGAAGAACGAAAGACTCGGACCCGTCCCGAACCCGAAGACTCGAGAGAGATGAACTAATCATTTCCAGTACAGATTCAGATTCAGAAACCATATGTTGCGCAATGCGCATGCGCGGTCAACACAAAATGAACGAATCACTCTCTGAGACAACTCGGTAGTCCCGAGTCATATTAAAGATTCGTTCAAAATGAACGAATCGTTCATGAACGACACATCACTAAATAAGCGGCATACATCTCGCGCTGTTCACCGGTGATCGGTTCTGCGCAGATTTTGCTCATCTCAAACAAGCCTTATCCATCGGACGAGCACTCAAAAGTCTGGGCGGAAGCAGTAAGCCATCCGGGAACTTCTCGCCTACTCTTTTATGAATACTGATGTTTCGAACGTACTGCTTCTGTCACGTACTGTTTTTTCCTACTACATAGTCATGCTATATAGTAGGAAAGTAGGCATATTCGAACGCACTATTAGTATACGTATGTCTGAATCTCGCGAGAATTAGTACGTCACCCAGGTAATTCTCGCCTACTCTTTTATGGTTCGTACATACTTTTCGCTCGCCTACTTTTCCCCCCATACTATAGGGAAGTATGCGGTTTCGAACGCAGCCAATCTCTTTATTCAGCCAGCTCACATACCCGTATTTACTTCCTGTTTTCGGTCGAAGTCCACAGTAATTGATTGTCGAGTTCAAACCTCCTCCGTGTGTTCAACATCTGATTCGGATGAACTATCCGTTTGAGCTGATATTCTCAGAACACCACACAGCACCATCATCGCCTGACAGCTGACAGTCTGAGTCTCCACTGTTGCCAATGATCGCGCGCGCACACTCGACAATCGCCTACTGTGGACTTCGACCGAAAACAGGAAGAAAATACGGGTATGTGAGCTGGCTGAATAAACATCATTTTTATTCAGATATTTCACATTTACTGCAGTCAGATTCACCGTGTTCACTCACATGGCTGTGCACATGTAATGACACATTAAGGTTGTTAAGATGCTAAAAGCAGGTTTAAAACTTGCCCCGTTTAAGTCAACAGGGTGCAAATTTTAAAAAGAGGATAACACGGTGTAGGCAACACCAGTTTTTGTCGTTGTTATCTGTACTGACAGCACTCCAAATTTACAAAAAAATGAGCTCAATGTTAAAATTGACCGGAGTTCTCCTTTAACGTTTGAACAACGCCACCATGGGAGTGAACGGAGTTGTCAGAACGCTTAATAAAGTTTGACTTTATCTGACTGTTTTGTTGACATTCCCTTTAGCACATCTAGTGGATGCAAAACGCAAACCCAGTCAAACGTTTGACTGCAGTATTTTATGCGCCTTATAATCCGGTGCGCCCTATATATGAAAAATGTTCTAAAATAGGTCATTCATTGAAGGTGCGCCTTATAGTGCGGAAAATATGGTAATCAGCGCGATTTACTGCAATGTTTTTTTCCCCTTAGTTGGTCAGAACAAAGTGGATGTTCAGAGGACATTTTCCAGAGAAAATTCTTATGTTGGTCATACTTCCAAAAAGAATAATCTGTGATTCTGAATGACAGTATCCACACCGGCGCAGCGACTGACAGCCAGCCGCACATTCTCCTCAAAACATTGGATTCATCTGCGCTGTGCCGTGCCGAGACACAACCCACGTAAAGTTGATAATTCTGCGAAAAACTGCAATTGCAGAATTTGAACAGAGATGGCGACAAAGAGAACAAAACTACGCAACTATGCAGCTATAACTCAATGGACACAGCGGGTGAGAGATTCTGAGGAGCCTGATAAGTCATTTATGATGCCAGCTACATTCGTCTCAAGGGTCCGGGTACTAGTAGACTGACGTGCGAGACTCCTGTGTTGCATGTCACTTCGATTTTGTGCTGAAAGGAAGGTGGCTCACACAAAAAGCTGTTTCCTTCCCTCTGAGTGCACTAGTGTAGAAACCGTGCGTGTCTCTGGTGCTGAATGCTGCCTTAAATGCCACGAATGTGTCTGTGTGTGTGTGTGTGTGTGTGTTCATAACTTTGTAACTTTAAAAGTATATTACACTTTCCACAAAAATATGAAGCAGCACAACTGTTTTCAACATGGATAATAATCGGAAATGTTTCTTGAGCAGCAAATCAGCATATTAGAATGATTTCTGAAGGATCATGTGACACTGAAGACTGGAGTAACGATAATCACGGGAATAATTTACATATTAAAAATATATTAAAATAGAATTCAATTATTTTAAATTGTAATAATTTTTCACAGTATTTTTGATCATATAAATGCGGCCTTGGTGAGCATAAGAACATTTTTTGGTTCCACAAAGTTTGACAAAGTTTCAAAACTTTGTCTTCATTTTGAACAATATATGTATTGCTTCATTTTTATACAAACTTTTTTTGTGAAATGTTTTGATTGAAGCTTGTGCTGTATTTCTTTAAAATGCCATATTTTGTTATATAATGCAAAAAATGCATTATGCATTTTTAATTATATCTTAAGTCTCCAAATACCTTTTGGGTATATATTTATATGGAATAGACTTGCATTAGTCATATGGACTATTTTATTGTTTTTCTATTTTCATGGTCTTTTTGAAGCCTGAAGCCAAATGCTTATTATTTAAAAAGTTTTCAAAGTCCATGCAGGTTTTAAATGACATGAGGGTGAGTAAACGATGACAGAATTTTCTTTTTTGAATGAACTGTTAGCTGTAAGACAGTGTGAATCGTTTGGTTGCATCAGTGATATGGCAAGAATTCTGTCATGAATCTTACCAACACCTGAGCTATATATAAATGTGGCAACAACCCAAAGAAAGCGTGGTTATTAGATTCATAAACACACTCGTGACAGTCAGATGCTGGTAAGAGATTCTGGAAGAATCTGTAAATAACTCTGAGAATTGCGCAGGAGGTGAACTGATGGAGATAATGAACGTGCTGGAGGAAACAGTAAACACTGCTAAAATGCCAAACGTCAGTATCACACTGCTGACTTTTTATTGGGAAAAGGGGTGGGTGGAGGGGGGTTGATATGGAAATTATGGGTCATAATTAAAGGAAGAACAGCTCATATGCTAAATATGAGCCTCTTTGGCACAATGCACAGATTCCCCGAAGTTTAAAACCACAGAAAATAATTTCAACTCGTACATCAGTTTGCATCATAAACAAGCACAAATTCAGTGTACAGTAATGCACTTATAGTGAAAATGATGCAAAGTGTTGCAGTGTTGATAGTAACTGAATTCACAGTGCCAGTGAAATGTTAGGAGTCGTTCTGTGATCACTTACACTAATCTGTAATCATGAATTTTTGCCTCATGAGTTTCACATCAGTCAAAAGTTTGGGGTCAATAAGATTTGAGGTAATTTATTTGAATATTTTTGTCTCTTATGTTCAGCAAGGCTGCATTTAGTTGATCAAAAATACAGTAAAAACTATGGAAGCTTGTTTCCACCACATAATAATAATAAAAAAAGGTAATTGCGATTTTTTTCCCCTCATAATTTGGATTTTTTTCTTGCTATTGCGAGTTTATATCTTACAATTCTGAGGACAAAAAAAGTCTTGCGAATTGTGAGATATAAAGTTGCAATTACCTTTTTTTTTAGCTTCCATAACAAAAACAAAAAAAATAACAAAAATAACAACAAAAAATACACAATATTATTATTATGGTATAGCAGCCATTTCTCCATTCTTTAGTGTCACTATGATCACTATGCCACTATGATCCTTTAGAAATCATTCTTATGCTGATTTTCTGCTCAAAAAAGCACCGTTTTGATAAATTGAATGTGTCCCTGCTGAACAAACGTATTTACTTGTATAATAATAATAATAATTCCTTATAATAATAATAATTATGTATATATATATACATTCCTTTAAATTGTTCTTCTTATAGTTTAAATTCGTACATTCATGGTTTTAGTCCAACAGCCAGTTTAGCCGACAACGTCAAACTGGGGAGGGTGAGTAAGTTTACTATTGTTTTGATTGTTGGACGAGTAGATAAGTTTGCCTCAGTCGTAACATAGATCTAAAGGGGCACTTGAGTGAATGCGCGTGCAGCACTTAAAAGGCAGTTATCCATCAATGTGCCCTGGTCCCCATTCGAGCATGGTGCTCATCCTTTTTTAATGTTGTTGAATGGAGCACGCGGTCTCCATCGCAGCAGGGGGTTTCTGGGCAAGTCACGGAAGCCCCGGCTAAGAGCAAGTGAGGCTGTGCGTCTCACGCCACTCGCTCGTACACACATACACACACACACACTGCTCTTGCTATAGTTCTCCTAGACAGACTCATTTCAACAGACTTGTGCACTGAACTACTTTTGAGGACAACTATCCACATACAGAACATGTACATGCAATGACTGTATTGCTTTGAAAAGGCGTGACATTTCCTTCCGCTTTCATTTCCTTGCAAATTTGTTACTCTTTAAGACTTGACCCAATTTACTTTCTTTTTGTTCACCATTCATTGGTGCACATTTTTCTTTTCTTTTATGAGAAATATACTGTATATATTTTTCCCTCTTCTAAAACGACTTTCCTTTTAAGCTCATGTCACCCACGTCATCCACTTTAATATCACACTTTATTTTTTTTGTAAAATATCCTGTTTCAATTGGAAATACAGCCAATTGCGGGCATAAAATAGTTTGTTTATTCCATTTTATGTTGACTAAGAAATACTAGCCTATATATTTTGTTTTTACTTGAGAATATCACATTGAGTTGAATGTGTACTTGCTATTAGTGAAAATTGTTTCTACACCAATTTTTGTTTTGGCAGTGTAGGCCTACATGCAAATTACAAAAATTTGGTAATTTTGGGTACAGAGCTATGAAAAATGAATGCGGATAGCAGCTAAGATAACCTTCACATAGAGCGCTGCAGTGATGACGTATTTGTATAGCCAACCCACAAGTTTGTATAATCCTAGTTCCCTTGACAAAAAACCAACAGGATGTTTCCATTGGCGTCTGGATTATCGCAGAAAAAAATGGCCGCATGACTTCAGTGTCATTTTTCCCGAGAGTTTGAGTTTGAATAGTTGGCAAGAGCATGATTATAAACACAACGAGTGGACTAGTGAGCAGGGGCGGAGCCAGACGATGTAAACATTCGGGGCTTAGCCCAAAGCTAGGGGGGTCCGGGGGCATACTCCCCCGGGGAGATTTTTTTTCCCATTTACATCAGCTAAATGCACTATTTTTCAGGCTGTTTGAGATAATAGAATGCCTAAAAATATATACAAAATCTGGGTTTAATGATGATAGTTACTAAAAAAAATTATGATAGATAGTTAAAAAAAAAAATCACCCAGTAGAGCCTACAACCTATTTTGTATGGCATTGTGTGGCATTTTGTTCTCCAGCTATAGTGAATCCAAAACACCAAAAATGTTAAGGATGACACATTTTCACCCCTGGCAACTAAAACGAGGCAACCATTATCTGACTATTTTTAAGTTAGGCTACATAGGTAAAATTGGAATTTGGTGTAAACATCATTACTAATCTTAAGAGTTCAGTTCTGTTTAGTTTGTGCTTAGCTGACAAATTTGCTAACGTTACATCAGAATCCATGCCATAATAATTTAGGCTGCTCTACTAGCAAATAGCAAATGCTGCAGTGCCAAGTAAATGTGCTCTTCAATCGAATATCAGGCCAACAGAAGAACATTAATTAAAATTATATTATATTTCTTTGGGAAATTGCACAGTATGATAAACAACATGAGCATATATTATTGTTACGGTACTTTATTAGTTTGACTACTGGTCACGTCTGACGCTGCTTCTGAAACTCTCTCCGGCCGGTGAAGTTTACTGTGTTACGTATAAAAAACTTATGTTATGTCCATATTAACTTCAGCCGGTTAGCCAGTAAGCTCGCTACGATGCCGGTGAAACATACAACAGCCCGCCAGCCCCTGATGACAACCATAGACAGTAAAATAATGACGAAGAAGAAGATTTATATTCTTCTTCGTTAGTTTTTATTGGCAGTTGGCGAACAAGCTGAGTGATGCATTACCGTCCGCCACCACACGCACGGTAATAGAGCTTTTGTTTCATTTTTTGCCGATCCAGTCAGAAAGACAGAGAAAAGGAAACAGAGTTGAAGTTATTTTAAAAAAACCTAAAAGATTCGGGGCTTAAGCCCAATTAGCCACCCCCCCCGCTCCGCCCCTGCTGAGTAGATAAGAAAACTTGAGATCCAGGGGTGTTCGATTTCAGGTGTTTAAGTCGACTCCGACTCCCGGATCCATTTACTTTACATCAAAACAGGGTCAGGAATAAGACTGCAGTGGTTCTTACAGACTTAATTCATGTTTTTCCCGACTCGAAGCACAAAGCTTAAATTCCCCTTAATAAAACAACACACTGTCCAAATTAGTGACGACATTACCTTGAAATCATATAGGCCTAGCTGTTGCCGATAGAGGTAAAAGTAACAAGAAACAGCTATGGTTTAATATTATGCCAGAACTGAGTAAACAAGAAATGATCTCATGCACTTAATGCTCATGATCATTGTCTTAAAAAGCTGCTTGAGCAGGACAGTTAAGTAAAATCCATACAAAATTACACACAATAATGAAGACTTATTAATGTGTTTATTCTTGATGTGAGTTTTTAATGATTAAGGGTTGTTTAATGATTATGAACACAAATAGGATAACATTGAAAAACCACATTTATATGTATTATAACTTCACTGATGAGATCTCTGATGTTTGATTGCAAACTCAGTGAGATATGATTGAGGAAACTCCGGAGACTTTTAAGAGGGTTTATTTTGAGAAGCAAGATACTAAAATTGCACTCAATCTCAGTTCTGTTTAGGAGAACTAATTAAGATATAGTAA
The DNA here is from genome assembly GCA_030578255.1 of Tiaroga cobitis. Taxonomy (NCBI): domain Eukaryota; kingdom Metazoa; phylum Chordata; class Actinopteri; order Cypriniformes; family Leuciscidae; genus Tiaroga; species Tiaroga cobitis. The sequence continues at coordinate 19,097,738 of CM060601.1, read as the reverse complement.
AGAGATGTCATTTGTGACTTTTCTTTCCAACAGATGTCTTTCTTTCGCTCACTCACATGCAGACATTCAACATAGTCTTGTGGGATGTGTCCTCAACAGTGGCGGCAGCAATCGCTTTCTTCCTGTTTACCCACAACTAGCCTTAATCCTTTTATCTGTCCATGTACAGTCTATTGTGTGTGTGCAGAATTAGTGCCTATTTAACAATGGATCATCTCAGACACATATTTCCATTATGTGTCCTGATTACATTGGGGGATGGCAGTCTCGTTTTGGACTTATTTATAGCTGATTATCACTAGAGAGAGAGAGAGTCAGTGTTAATAATTCAAATCCAAAAGAACAACTCGTCTCTTAGAGATTATGTGTTCAAGTGTCTCTTGAGGTTTGATATCAAGTACGGATCTGGCACTAAAATCCAAAATCTGAATCAACAACCTTGGAAGAATTTTATTGATGCAGCTAATTTGAATAATTGTTATTATTTATTGAACATCAGTTTGTATGATCATGCAGATGTTTCTCCAAAAACTTTCTGTATTCTCTGAGGCAGAAATGGGCTTCTGAGTTTCATGACTTTGAAACCTGTTCCTACTATTTTGTAAAAGCAATAGAAAAATATACTGTGTTACAGTGATTTTACCACTGTTAAAAGGTTAGTTCACCCAAAAATTAGAATGATCCCACGTTTGGAAAATTATCCCAAATTACTGCATATGGCCGTTACCGTAAACCAGTGATTATAGTTTATGAAGTTATAAAATAGATGTTTTTCTTACAAAAACGCATTCAGAACTTCACTTCAGAAGGCCTTTATTAACCCCGGAGCCGTATGGATTACTTTTATGATTGATGAATGTGCTTTTTTGGCTTCAAAATCTAAGGTAGGCTACCATTCACTCCCATTATAAAGCTTGGAAGAGCCAGGATATGTTTTTAATATAACTCTGTGTTTGGCTGAAAGAAGACAGTCATATACACCTAGGATGGCTTGAGGGTGAGTAAATTATGGATAATTTTCTTTTTTGGGGCGAACTATCCCTTTAAGGTGAGTTTAGTTCACAACATGTCTAAAAAAAGAAAAGTGTCATATATGTTGTGGCTTTTTGCTTTATTATCAAGTGCAGGGATGTTAAAGACAGGTACAGATAATAATATAACAAGTAAAAAGTGAATTTCACAGTTGTCATTGAATGATTCTTATTTAATACATCCGGATGCAGTGCTGTTAGTTTGACTGACTTTTTTGTTATGCTTAACTTTATGTTAATGTTCTGTTTCAGATGGCTCTTGTTCCACAAAAGAAGAACGGCAGATATTTGTCATGTCTTGCCACTGATTAGTTGCTGACTCTGATATAATCGTGACGACGTGCATCTTCCGTGGAGGAGCACGCGCGTGTTCGTCTTCAACAGCTCCTGCGGCTCCTCTGGGACACGCTAGATCCCGCTGGGATTTTCCTACATTCTCTCAGCACGGCTATCTGTGCTACACCTTGTTAGAACAAGTGCAAGAAAAATGTGTGGGGTCGAGGAAGGCCTGGTAAGGAGTAAACTATAAAAAGAAACCGTCACTATATTCAGGCTGGCCTCAAGAATAGCTAGACTGGTAAACAGCTTGTCGGTTAAGGTTCACATAACATGATTACGGAAGCGAAAATGAGACAAAACTACATTTTGCTCAAATTTCACCTTCAAAACTAGGCATGAACTAGAACAAATATAAAATAACTTAAACTAACTAACTCTGCCGATAACACACCGGGCTCCGTAACTTAATTATTCGAGAAGCATTTTCATCATCGTCTCGCTGGAGTGCGCGCCAGATACATTAAAGGGATAGTTCACTATTAATGAAAATGAAGTTATCATTTACTCACCCTGGGGGTTGTTCTAATGCTGTATCCACTTCTTTCTTTTATGGACCACAAAAGGGGCTTTTTAAATTTTTTTATTTATGTCCTGCTCGCGCTCATCCATAGGCCTATGGCAGTGAACAGCGACCAGCATTAAGCTATTTTAAAAAGACGCAAAAGTATATCACACAATGATCCCCTGTGTGATGTGCCATGTGTTATTGTTTAATGTATGATGTGTAAAATTGAAATAGAAACCCTTTTAGGTGTGGAGCCTTAAAGCCCCGTTCATATGCGTCCACACCAACGACTGATAACGGTCTTTTTATTCTTTTTATTCTACTCTTATAACGGCGCATCCGCGCTGCGGTTTCAAAGTAGACCTTTAAATTAGAATGGATTCTGATTGGCTGTCAGTGTTTTATCGTTCGGCAGCTGGAAAAAAATCGTTCTGAAAGTGATCCCAACGATATCGTTCCTCATGTCTTTATCGTTATAGTTGTAGTGTGAACTCTGTTATTCTTTAATATGGAGAACGATTTTTAGAATTATATCTTTATCGTTATCTTTATAGTTATCGTGCTTGGTGTGAATGGGCCTTTATTCTTTAATATGGAGAACGATTTTTAGAATTATATCTTTATCGTTATCTTTATTGTTATCGTGCTTGGTGTGAATGGGCCTTTATTTAACACAACGATAATGATTGATAGCTACACATAGGTCTAGATAAATACACATAGATCAGCAGTAGCCTACCATGGTCTTGCACTGAAACGCAATGTACTAAATTGACCTTTCACCGGCCCCTCCCATAAAACGGCCATTGTCCAATCACACATCATAGCAACGGTTACTACGTGAGCAGGTCCGTCCAGTGTTGCCAACTTAGCGCCTTTGTTGCTATTTTTAGCGACTTTTCAGACCCCTTTAGCGTCATTTTTTTAAAAAGCGACTAGCGACAATTTTAGCGACTTTTTGGACAAACCTCAGTAACCTCCAAATGTTGCCAGTAGGCCTACTGTCCTGCGAGCGCGAGCTCTTGCTTTCTCCCTGTCGTCACTCTCTCTAGCTGCGTCTCCCCTGCTGAGAGGAGCGCACGGCCGCTGACAGACGCGAATGAGCAGTGTTTTTCCACGGACTTATCACTTATCTGGTTTTACACGTTTGTACCCAATGTTCCCTTCAATAAAAAAAATAAATAAAAAAAACCCTTATCACTTCTCTGCTTTTCTTTTGTTTTATTTTTAAATAATTTAGTTTGACCATTTTAATTGTATTTCTTTTCTTGTGCTTGTTATTACTTGTAACACTCACTATCACAGAGCTTAGTTCATCTGGTTCCCTAGCTCTCTCAATTCAGATAATGTTCCACATAGGCCTATAAAACATGTAATCATTCACTATATTATAGCTACTCGTTCTATTGTCTGACAACAAAAAAATAGGAAATGAGAACAGCTTTATTTGATATTCGCTATATTATATTAAATAGAGCATTCATTTAGAGAGAAAACGCACTAGGCTGACAGAACGCAAGTTCGACGCGATGAGGTCATTAATATGCTAATTGACGTATGACGTAATCTAGCGACTTTTAGGGAACGCCTTAGCTACTTTCCTTTGAAAATAGTTGGCAACACTGGGTCCGTCAAACATTGACTCCAAGCAAGATGGTGAAGCGGTGCGCCCACGGCGTTTGTAAATCGGACACTAGGTAGGCTACCCTGAGTCTGAGAGATTGTCTGGAGAAGGAGTTGTGTTCTTTCCGTTTCCAAAGCCGAAAACACAACGAGAGCGGTGCCTACAATGGATAAAACAGTGTGGAGTCTGTGGACGGCCCCACTCCCAGTTAAATGTGTCGAACATGGTTAACTCGCGTGCAGTGTGCGTGAGACTGAGACACTGAGATTAGTCAAAGAAACATGGAGAAAGCAGATCAAGAGGATCCACAAAGGAATTACGTTTTATAAAGGGTTGTTGTTAACATGATATCCTCGGGGGGAAATGAGCAGCAGTCAACTAGGAGTGCAGCACGTAGCTACAGTTTAGAGGAGTGCACGTTCGCAACGGGGAAAGCACGAAGCTTACTTGACAACATCAGTTCATATATCAATATCGTAACGAATAGAAATAACCTTAAATAATGTATGGTTATCTGCATATTTCCGTCTCTTATGTATAGCAGCTAGTTACATTTTAAACACGAAAATCGCATTGAGCATGACACGCAAGCGGTTGCCGTGGTAATGAACAACCTGCTTGTTAAAGCGAATGTATAATGCTGTATCTGAGGCAAAATGACTAAATATGCAGCGCGAGTTATAGGCCTATATTTAGAACTCCAAACAATTAGCCACTGAACCAGCTTATAAAATCTTCTTCAAGGCTGTGCTGGTTGCATTTGATGTACAGGTCATGGGGTTTTTCCGATTTCGCTTGAGATCGGTAAGCATTAGCCTCGATAGAAGTCGTGTCTCCTTCATTCCGTATTTTTATATGTTGAATATATCCCTCCACTGCGTACTGTAACCTCTTTTGCCTCGATCTGAGGATATCGCGGAGGTATGTGCCCAAAAAAGGTCACTGACACGCACGGGTACACCTCTTCCCGTCATGGCAATCTGTCGCGCTGGTCGTGTTTGACCATTTGTTTGTCGGACGTAGCAACAGTAACTAAGGGGGGCGGGGCTCGGCGAAAGGCTAATTGGCGCAAACTGTTTAGTTTGGCTCCTCTCTGGCTTCGCAGAGCTGTTTCATACGTAACAAAGTTAATAACACCAGAGTGCTCTCAGGTTTAATTAAGAGGGAGCTATCTCTGCCCACACATCTTTAAAAATAGATTTCACATCCACCGTAACCTCAAGGTTTCTCTGGTTAATATGCCAAAGCTTTATCAGATCAGAGAAAGAGTAGAAGAGTAGAAACTAGAAAGGCTAAAACAGTTGACTGACCTGGACGAGACAGTCATTAGAGGAGCTTGGTGAGTCCACACGTTCTGTTCATAGTCTTCACTGATGCCTAACATTCCAGTGCAGGGCACATATACAGGAAGAACTACATGAAACCGAAATTAGTAACAGAACATCCTTGAATTAAATGTGAGTGATATGAACAAAATCAGTTTTATCACCACAGTAGGCCTATATCAAAATATAATTGCTTTTGCTTCAAGTCCAACGAGCAATTATGTGTAGGCTATGTTTAACATATTTATTCAGTTGTTAATTATTAATATATTTATATAATGTATGTATAATTGATAATTTTATAGATAATTTATAGATAACTTGATAATTGATAATTCTAAATGTCTAATTTTGGGCAATTTAGTGAATTTCACATGAATGGTACATTTTCATTTGAATAGTTATTATTTATATTAACTCATTAAAGAAGGAAAATAGTTCTTGGATAATTCAGTAAATTTACAAATAAAAGGTACTTTTTACATTTATTTTATATTTATTTTTACTTAATTTTTTTTAAGCTTGATAGATATCCCAAAATCATATGAGTCCATAAAACAAAATGAAGAAATGAAAGACATCTTTACATTATGTACCCAATGAATTTAAAACAAAAATGCTAAACATTCAAGTTAATTTGATACAACTCTAAATTCTTGGAACTGATACAACTATTCAGTTTCACATTCCATTAACATGTTTTTTTCCACATTTCTTTGTAGATCTCACATGTCCACTGATGACCTCATGGACCTTTTTCCTGTCTGATATCATCACACGGTGCTATATACATTACATTTATTTATGTATTATATTATACAGCACTGCTTGAATGCTGTAACAAGATGCTGAATTATAGAGTAATAATGAGACTGAATGACATTCTGCTTTGACTTTTAATTACAGTTCACACATGAAAAACCAACTAACTAAAAAGCTCAAATCTCACTCGCTGCCTTTCACCCATCTGTCAGGCACTAGCGTAATGCATTAGGGCATAACTCCATCTCCATAGCAGACAGTCGGAGCCCAGACTGAGCGCATAGACATCTTAATGTTTCCGAGAGCTTCCTGTCCCCCCGTAGAGTTTCCCCCTCCACACACCACTCAATCCACAGTTAAGATATCTTGTTAGTAGATAACAAGCGGTCTCTGCTGGGATTTCGATAGGCTCACTTTTATTCCACCAGAGGATGTCTTTCTGGGCTGCAAGAAGTGTGAAGGGAAAGAAAGCAAGGAAAAAATAAAAAAAGGGCTTGCTGTCAATTATCTTCCCTCCACCAGGCTCCAGGAGAAAGAGAGCAGGTAATGTTGGGTCCTGAGCTGCGGGCTGTCCATCAAGGCCCGGCTCACGCCAGCTCTGCCAGGCCTGAAAAATGGATGGGAGCAGAGCGTAGCAAAAGAAACTGAGTCACAGAGAAGAAGGGAGGGGAAAAAAGAGCTGGTCCTTTTGACTTGTGTTAAAGCCGTCTGTACACCGCTGTTCATATAGAGACACAATTGAACCTGCCACACATTTGTGCCTGCTTGTAATTGGTTGATAAATTCACTTACATTTATGTAGGTGATATTTAAAACCCGGGGTTATTATAGTTAACCGAAACTAAAACTAAAAGAAATACAAAAAAATTGTGGCTTGAAATAATAACTAAAACCGTAAAACTTATTTTTGCAACATTTACCATTTTTATTTCGTTGAATTTGATGTATAAAATAACTTAAAATGAAAAGTATAAACACTACAAAAACACAAGAAAATGACTAAAATTTTAGTGATAACAAAATATATAAATAAAAAATTAATTCAAAATATTATATTTTAGATATATATTTATATTTATAACATGTCCCTGGTACTCAGATATATACAAATAAATTTGCTGATGATTCTTTAAAAATAACTATTAATTAAAATAATTTATATAATAAAATTTATTTCAGTCAATTAACAAAACATAAAGACATCAGTTTTGTTATGTTTGTTTGTGTTTTGCTCAGTGATACAGAGGTTTAGTGGGGTTCCCTATGTACATAATTACAATAATTTAATTAATATACTCATTTTAATGTGAATAATAACTGCTGTGGATATTTACAGTTGTTTATTGTTTTTCTTATACAAGTTGGACTCAGTTCTGTGAAGCTGTCAAAACAAGTCGCTCCAGAAGGGAATACAGATGAGCTGGTGAGGTTTGGAAGGAAACTTCTGGTTTATCATCAGATTCAAAATCAGGTAAAAGAATGTTGTATAGTTTGGGGTTGGTTAAATTAATTAATTATGAGTCAATGGTAAATGCTCAATTGGACTCTTGATGTGTCAAAAGTGATAATACTTTTTAGACGTCGCCATCTTTGATATTACTTTGGTCATTGTCGCTATGATTACTGGCAAGAGAATACAGGCTTGACTTCTGTTGCACGTTCATCCAGACTGTAATCAAGATGCTACTGTAAGTTGTTGAACGTGACATTTCAAGACTTACTGTACACCTTAAAGGTGCAATGTGTAATATTTCTGAGGATCTATTGGCAGAAATGCAATATAAGATCCATAAGATCATATGTGTTCAGTGGTGTATAAAGGCCTTACTCAATGAACCGTTATGTTTTTATTACCTTAAAATGAGACATTTATATCTACATAACCGCGGGCAGCCCCTTCGACATATTGTGACGTCATGTTTCTACCGTAGCCGACAGCGAACAAACTGCGCTGCAGAGCGTGTTTCGTCACTACCTTGAAAGAGAAGCAGCAGAAAGCTAGAAGCCATAGACACCGTGAGTAGTGACTTTTCCCTTGTCAGTGGTGTAAAATATGTTGGATTGTTTCATGTAACATAGTTCTTCTCCCTCGCTGTGTTATGGCTTTGACAATCAGCTGATTAGTACTATTGACCGTAAAATAGTAACGTTACAGAAGTCACCAACCCGTCGATCTTGGAAGCATTTTAAGTCGATCGCGAAGAGTTTTCAAAACCAGAGAAAAAAAAACTATATTTTTATTAATTATTATTTATTTATTTGTGGGTAGTAAATGGTGTCTAGGGGATGCGGTAGCGTCGCGCTGTTACAATCACGTCATTTTTGCCGCGCGCACCTTTGGGCTCATGCGGACGTGTCGAGTATAAACAATGCTTTACCCTTTAACCAGCTCAGCCACAGTAACAGCTCATATTAGCCAGCTAAACTTTTACTACCCTGTTAGAAAAAATATGGAGTTGCATAGTTTCATGTGGTCCTTCTCCCTCGCTGTATTATGGGTTTGCTATGTGGGGCGAAATGTGCTGGTTGCGTTCGTGAGACAATCAGCTGATTACTATTATTATATTATATATTAAGACCCTTGATCCTCACCTGACTATGGCTTTGTAAACTTTATCCATGATGTGGTTTATAATGGACTGTGGTACAGAAACTTGGCTTACGCTGGCTATTCTCTGCTGTCTCAGATGACGATATGTTTGTCCCGTTTTAGCAACCATAGCGCTAGATTACCTAACCGAACCGCTAGATGGCGCTAAAATCTACACACTGCACCTTTAAAGTAAATTGTCAATCCCAAAAACTGACCGTGTGAATGTAAAGCCAAAGTCCCTTTGAGGCAAGTTATTTCACTCGGCGGCCATCTTTGAAACGCCTCTCGGGCAGCTATTTCAGTCATGCAAGTGCATCTCTTTAAATGGGGGAAACTTCAAATTCTTCAAATCTGTTCACCAACCTTATGATTAAATTTCATATTTGAAATCAACACTGACCACAACGGTCTCATCATTTTTCAAACACTCAAATAATGACAAAAAAACTACACTTTTCAGACTGCATGTGCAGTCATAAGCATGTCTTAAAACACTGACTATACAGCTGCAGTGGCAACACAACTTTATCAATTGGCTCTTTTATTTAGAAGGCGGGACTTAATCCTCTATATTGTGCGTTGCACTTTCTCCCATTCATAAGTAATATTAGGATGTGTTCACTCTTGGCATGTGAGTGACATGTGGCAAGTGTGAATGCTGATATCTGAACCCTGGTGTGCAATAAACCGACCGGTCTCGGTCCATTTCCAAACGAACTCTGGTGCGGTTCCAATTAAATGTGAACTCAACGCGGACCAAAGACATGTAAACGAACCAAAAACGGGACATGATGTCACAAGATGAGACCCTAAAAAGGACAGAGTGCTCAAGCATACCTGTTTTTTCACATCATAGTTGCTATGTTGCCCATCACAGTTCAGTGCAGGTGTCAGAACCACGTCTTCTCGCTGCAGATCTTTCTTTGTGTGTGTGTGACAGAGGGATTCCTGCTGCGGTTTTGACTCTTTTACACATTTTATAAGCTCTTCACGCGTTCTCAGCTGGTCAGAATATCATCATATGTAGGCTATGCACATACAACGAGCGCATTTAGCCCAGAACACAGCATTGTTTTGGATGTCCGGTAAGTTCGGTCGCAAAATATACATAATAATAGCTGACCAATCAGGTTGTAAACATATCCCTATGCCTTTAGGTTCGGTGTTAAAAATGCCAATGTGAATGCTAAGCGGGCCAGGACTAAAACCAAACCAAACTACAAATGTGAACACACCCTAGTGCACCGTCTTTGTGTATCTAAAGTCTTTGTTGTAAAGGGGTAAAAAGTGCGTTTGAACTCCATGTCAGTTCTTCCATGGCTTGTATTTGATCTTGGTCATCTTAAATCATTTAAGGTCTGTGCGTTTAATTTGTGGTCCATCTAAGTGGGTTTGGATAAATAATAAAAGATAAAAAATCAAGCAAAGGCAGAGAGCATTTTTGGATCATTATAAAAAGATGCATGACACAAAAACTGCCTCTTTTGCTGTCAACATTCTAGACCCTATTTACATTTTGTAGCACATTCCAGGTCTTGTTGTGAATGATTAATCAATGCACGTAAAATTTTCCAGGTTCTAAAGGAATACGGAGAGTTGTTTTCATCAAGCAATTGTGTTACGGCACAAGAAAAAAATGCTGGAATATAAAAATCAAACCTCTCCGATGGAAATCGCTAATGATGTTTGACTTGATATTTTCCCTATTGCCATTTTCCCCCATTTTTTTCTAATCTTTTCCTGGCCAATTATTATTCTGAAACAAATCCAGCAGTCCGTCAGGTGCCAAATGACCGAAATGTGAACCCGATTCATTACTGATACAGCATCTAAAATGAAGCAAATGCTTATAGGCTTTATAATAAGAGGGCAACAGTGAACGCTTTGCTTTGTGCATGCTGGCTCCCGAGAGTACTGCAGTATCAATGCTGTACAAACCAATTAATTCATACGGAATCTCTCTGAGAATTTATGGACTGGGATGACTTCATCATTGCTTATAATTACTTTCATAGCCCTTGGGTTGCTTCTAAATGAGTTTAAACCAGAGAAAATAAAGTAGTGTGTGTCAACCCGGGACAGGAAAGATACTGTCTTACACGGCTAAGCTGAGGAGGTCCGCACAGCGAGGTAGCGTTAAAGCACTAATGCATGGATTTGGAAACTTTACGCTTGCCCCTGTCAAAACCGAACCGGAGGTAATCAGTCTTGCCGTGTCCAATCTTCATTGAGGTGTTTAATGTACACTGCCGAGTCTATGTCTATATCAGTTGTGTGTAAGCTGAACGTTGCATATGTTAGCAGGCATGCTATACCCAGACTTATTTTCCCGCCCGAGGGGTCGGTTCCTCAGATTCTCAATATGCTGTGGAAGAACAGATTTGATTTAAAGACTTGCCTTTTAATTCATGAAGTGGAAAAAACATTGCCCCCGAGATAACAAAGGACATAGACCAAGGAACACAGTGTCCCTGAAAATTGAATGTCGTCTGCTTTAGCACATCGCCTCAGTTCTCCTCTTCGACAAACTTTTGGCTTCTGGCTACGAAAAGACAATACAAACAAGATTACAAAAAGGAGCCAGTATTACAAAATCTAGCTTTGAATCCTCTGAGTTTGACACAGAACCTTTCCCCCGAGGTTCAGACGACACATCGACAGTGAAACAGAGCTTGTGGGTTAATTATTTCATCGAGCAGATGTTAAACTTTCCTGCTCTGGGTTTTATATAATTCTTTTTTATCTCGCAAATCCCTGTAGTGTAATTACAGCGGTAAAACCATTTACTCATTAGCATAGTTATGTAATCTGAACTAATGAACTGTGCTGGAATCACATTGAAAGTGAGAGTGTATGCACTTCAGATGACTGCTGCGTGCTTCTAGTTTTGTAAGACATCATAGACGCTCACGTATTCCTGCAGAAACAGGCTGAATCATTAGGCCTATATCGACGTGTTAAAGAAACAGTTCACTCGCCAATGAAAATGTTCTCATGATTTACAGGTTGCAGTGATCATGTCTTATGAGCAAATATTTAAACTAGAGATGCATGAGATATTAGTATTGGTCATTCACTGATATTTGAGGGTTTGTTTTGTGATCAATATGAGATATATATCAGCCAAATTGGGTATTTAATTGTGCTTGCTCATTTCATATATTTTTACATTTTCTTTTCCCATCATCTAATGCTTCCATAAAGTTGATCTTTAAAATAGACAACGATTTGATATATTTTTAAATAATTAATTTATTAACACTATTAAATCTAATCTTTACAAATTACCAAAATATAATTTAGTTTTAAATTATCTCAAAATGTATTAGTAGTTTAGTAATACAATGTACAATGTTTATACAATGTAAATGTCCCCCGCATGCCCCCGGACCCCCGGACCCCCCTAGAGGTGCCGAGATCCACCTACAAAAATACTGTCCCACAGCAGACTATATGATGGTCTACGAAAAATATACATTTTATTATCTTATTAAAATACATGATCACGATTTTACCACCTCCGCCTCATTTTAAGCCAGGAAAAACCCTGCATGTGCAATATAAAGAACTGGGCAACTTTCTTTCTGTTTTATTGCTTTTAAAAATAAATAGCATATTAAGCTAATTAAGCAAAAACCTCAACAAAAGTCTGAAGAAAAAAAACTGGTATTACACTTGACATTCTGTCCCCCTCACTTTTGAAATGGTGGCTACGCATGAGGTGACTAAATCATGACAGAATTCTAGAATTTTTGAGTGAACTATCACTTTAACAATTAATTCCTGTTATGGACACATGAAAATAAGAAAACAATATGCTGAGGATATTCAGAGATACATATAGAAATGTTGATACTGCTGAATATTCCTGCAGCGCTGGGGGTTTCCTATGAATAGTTATTTCATGTGCAGAACATTTGCATGCATGAATATGGTGAATCTGTGTTTGTCTTAACTTTCAGAGACCTCCTGTGCTCATTTACCGCAATCCATCTCCAATCTCAGCTCCACGGGAATCGTTCAACATGACTCCAAAGGATTCCACGCTGTGAATATCCCCTGTCATTTCGTTCTACGTCCCGCAGCAGAACCGTGTTTCCATCATTGCAAGCCTCTCTCTGGGCACGTCAGAGTCTAGTTGATACAGGCGTAGAGAAAAGCACTGGTCTGTAATTGTCGTGCTGTGCTTTTGACAGTCCTTAACACTCAAATGGACGACCCCCGTCTAGAATAAAGACCCGTGGCACTCACAGCATTGGTATGTCACTGTCTGGCACCGTGATCAGCTGGGTGTCAGGTCTTGTCAGTGATCTGGCGCTGGGGATAAGAACGCATGGACCGAGAAACACACCATCATGGTAAGTTTTCCAAGCAGCTTTAAACACAGGACACAAGTTGTGTAACGGATTGAGGCCAATGAGGTGAAGGATGAACAATAGTTTTTAACCGTAATCTGATGCCCAGTGGCCCCAAAGGGTATTTGAACACATTTGGATGCTTAATAATATACGCAAGAAATTTCATTAGATGTCAAAACGTAGCATCTGCAAAGGAATGCTTGAGCTTTTTTCAGAATGAACGAAACATGAATTTAATGATATATGCATTATGTTTCTCCTATTATATACATAGGGCCAGATATACTAAACGGGGCAAATTAGCGTGGGAGCGCAATCCCATAAAAGCGCCGATGGGAGTGGGAAGTTCTGCGCGTGATCTACTGACGACGAGCAAATTAATGAATACAGACGCAGTATAATTTCCATAATGACCAATGCAATCTACCAAGAGTGCAAATTAGCGTCTGGTTTAAAACGCTTTTTTTGGGTGGAAAAATAATGGTTCAAATACCCGTAAATTGACTACATTTACATTTTACATTTATTCATTTAGCTGACGCTTTTATCCAAAGCGACTTACAATTGCTATATATGTCAGAGGTCGCACGCCTCTGGAGCAACTAGGGGTTAAGGGCAACCATCACCACCCCGGGAACATAAGGGAACATTATAAAACAAAACAAAAAACCATGTCATGACCCCTTTAAATACAAAACAGTATTTAGACCATCTCCAAACCAGGTGACATTCTACGTCCTTCTACGACTAGCACAAACCTTGGTAAATCACCTTCCACGGTTTCATTTAAATACTCTCCTCCCATAAATTTTGCGCCTGGAAAGAAAAACTCCTACAAATGCATATGCAATAAGGTCAGCCGCAAAAATAACCTTGTCCACGCCTTTTCAGCGCGAATTTTTCACTGCGTGTCTTTATTAAATCCTGACAGTAGTTTTTAAATGCCAGAATGTCACCTGGTTTGGAGATGGTCTAAATACTGTTTTGTATTTAAAGGGGTCATGACATGGTTTTTTGTTTTGTTTTATAATGTTCCCTTATGTGCAATTATAGTATTACTATAGTTTTTTGTACAAAAAAACTTTAAAAATGTAGTGATTTATGACCTTTTCCCACCCTGTTTCTCCCCCTCTGATTCAAACAGTCTGTTTTGGAGGTGTTTCCCCTTTAAGAGTTCAGTGTTAACGCCCACTGTTATGATTGGCTAACGTCAGTGCTGCTTGTGCATAAATTATTAACGTTAATCATTTTGTATCACATGTAGGCTACACAATTCTCCGCCACGTGAAACTTCGGTCTTCCGATCATTTACCATCGTGTCAATTCTCAATTGATTTTGATTCATATGCGCGAGGGAGAGAGAGAGTGAGAGCAGGACAGTTTGAAGGCGCGCGCGCGCGGCCGGGGCGCTCTCTCTCTCTCTCTCTCTCTCTCTCTCTCTCTCTCTCTCTCTCTCTCTCTCTCTCTCTCTCTCTCTCTCTCTCTCTCTCTCTCTCTCTCTCTCTCTCTCTTTATTATTTGGTTTCTCATGTTATGACCCCTTTAAGGGAAACGGAATATAAAAAAAAAAATACGGGGACTCGGTTTTACAAGTTGGTCAAAAAATTTAAGCATTTTTCACTTTGGAATAACATACACCGCTGAATCATGGAACACATATTAAAGGATCTCCATGTAATTTTTTTTGGACTGTACTAAAGCATAAAAATACCATAATATGCTTGCAGAGATGTGGGAAACATGCTAAGTTCAAATATTTGTTTCTCTGAAAGACAATACGCCCAGTTATTCTACTTTGAAATGTGTGTTCCGTGACCGAATGTCTGTTTTTGTTTTGGTCTCTGTGATCCCGCCCACTGGCGATGTATCCAATAGTGTTTAGAGACCCCGGGTTGCCAGTTGGCGGAAATCACAGGGATGGAAGCCAGCAGAGATCGCAAATTCTACCCGATCTAAAAAGCCTCGGCAATAAAAACATTGCAAATGTCTACAATAGCTGATCAACTTATACTGTAAGCCTTGTCGCTATCTGTTGCGTGTCCTCAATCTGGCGACCCGTGTCGAGTCTGAGGGGGAGGGTGCGGGTGCGGGGAAAATACTCTCCACTTTTGAATTTGAACTGTAGAGTGCAGACCCAGTTCAACCGCTAGCTGTCAATATTACATAGTGCAGCTTTAAGACTGTAAACCGGGTTCATTTTGATTTCACATTGGCCTACTTTGGTTTATTGGGGTTGTTGTTGGGGTTTTGTTTTTGACCTCACCTTTGTATTTAACTACAAATATCCATACACACGTTCGCAATCTGGGTGTTATTTTTGACTCAACTCTGACTTTTGATAAACAGTTAAATGGTGTGGTCAGAAGTTGTTTTTATCAGTTAAAGAATATTGCAAAAATTAAGCCAATTTTAACACCCAGAGACATGGAATCTGTGATACATGCTTTTATTTCATCAAGGTTAGACTACTGTAATGTATTGTACTTGGGTGTTTCACAGTCTTTACTGTCACGTCTTCAACTTGTCCAAAATGCTGCTGCAAGACTGTTACCAGGAACAAGGAAACGAGAGCACATTTCACCAGTATTGTTCTCTCTTCATTGGCTCCCAGTTAAACAACGCATTGAGTTTAAGGCGCTGTTGTTTGTTTATAAGGGATTGCATGGACTAGGTCCTTTATACATCTCGGATCTCCTTTCAATTCATCATAATGCTGTTAGAAATCTCAGGTCATCCAGTAGTCTACAGTTGACTGTTCCGAGGACTCGTTTAAAATTAAAAGGAGATCGGGCCTTTTCAGTGGCCGCCCCACAGCTTTGGAACAATCTGCCATTACACATAAAGTCTGCACCTACATACACCGATTTTAAATCATTGCTTAAAACTCATTTATTTGTTGCTGCTTACGGTCATAAGCGGCTGTAGTGGTATTGCATTGTTTTGTGCTTTGTGTATTGTTTATTTGTTGTTCTATGTCGTATGGATACCTGTTTATACATTGTACAGCACTTTGGCCAACAGCTGTTGTTTTTAAATGTGCTTTATAAATAAACATGACTGACTCTTGCGTCTCAAACATAGAAACACAGTTGGGCATATATTTGCTGTGTGTCCAATAATACACGTCACCTATTCAAATTTCTAGTCCATGCACGGCATGTTTATACACTCTCTGAGGTTTTGTGTTCCTTCTCTTACAGTAGTCGAAGCCAGCGGACTCCTATCTTCTGCATTAGTGCTGGGAACAGAGATAAGCTGCTCTAAAACGGAGAGAGAGATCGGCAGAGCTGGTCGTTGTTGTGAAAGATTAGGAACACCCATCCTCAGAGCTGGGCAAAGCTTTCATTTGTCCGCTGTGCTCGACTAGGCCCCTTTCTCCCACTTGCAATTTCAACATTTGAGAAAAGTTCTGATTATAGCTGCCCGGGGTTTTTCTTTATCTTTTTGTTTTTGCAGGGTGGGAAGAAAGGTCCTAATAATTGCAACTCGACAGCTTTAATTATGGCAGAACGTTTGGCAGAGAATTCATAACATGCCTTTTCAGGGTTTTGGCGCTAAACGCTCTGCAAACAATGAAAACGACGATTCTGGTTTAATTGTTTTCCTGCGCGACCCGGGTGGGGAAACTTATTCAATAGCGATCCTCATTCCTTATATCCACACATACAGTGGAAAATGCAATTTTAACCTGAAGATAGAGAACTGAAATTCAGGTCAATTTTATGCTTTTTTAACTTCGATATAATAATACGACCTGCATAATCATCTCACGCTGCATTAGAAATCACGATGATGATATTGAAGCTTTCTCAGCTTTCACACCTGGTACTCAGCAATTACTCAACATGAGTGCTGCATCTAAGCGTTATTCTCCCCAACAGACCATAATGCAATGTTTCGTCTCCACACCAGCTTAAGGGCCAGCAACAGCTGGTGAGATCACCTCGGCCCATCTGCCAAATGATGTTGGCTATCGCCATCCCTGCCCACAAGACCTTGAGCATTATTCTGTCTTCCTCTGTTTATGTACATAATGGTATTAATGAGAACTTGGCGCCGTCTCAGATCAACAGTTTTGTCTGCCTCTCCAACAAAATACATTTAGCAAAGATGTTTGTCTGCTACCGCCCTTCTTGAATATAACTCTCAAATTAGTTTAGCTCCTGAACGTTACAGGTGTTCTTGCTGGAACCAGTTAAAGGTTTTATTATTATTCGTTTAGAAGATTTAAAGGAATAGTTCACACGTCATTCGTGCTTGTTGCTCGAAGCTGAGCTGTAAGCTTGAATAGGAGTAAACTTGATCACTATTTCAAAACGTTTTTTAGTGAATTTGAACTACAAATTCCAGTCGTTTCCTATTGCAAACCTATTGTATGACTTCAGAAGAAGGAAAAGAGTGCATGGGTCATATGGGCTACTTTTATGGCATGATTTGCAGTGCAAACACATAATACATTATGCAACATCCTAAACAGTCTCTAAAAATGTATTTTTTTTTTATTTTTTTTTACGCTTTAAATACATGGTTAGCATTGGTTTTGTTGTAATTTGACATGTTCTTTTTATTATATTACTTATAATTATAGATATTGATAGATATTGGTACAGGGACAGTAATGCTTTACTTCAAGACATCATAAACATCTATTACATTTTTTTTATTTAACCATATTATATTCATTAATTTAAATATGTTTTACTCATCTAATTTTAGTTGAATTTTTTTTGCAATAATTTAAACGTTTATGTTTAACTAAAATAGTATGTGAAAACTTTTTGCTGTAGTTACTATCCATGTTTTAGTGTTACAGAAAAAGCATATTTTTCCCACTCATATTTTTGTCAACAGTAGTTTTAATGAAAATGGTTAAATTATCATTATTATGTATATTTTTTAGTCTTGTCTTCATGATTGATGGAATGAAAAAAGATTAATTGAAGAGATTAAGGGCCAGTTTATACAGAACGTGTTTTTGCTGTTAAAAAAGCAAGATGCAGGGCAGTGGAATGGGAAAAAGTGCAAAAAAGTTTTTTTAAAGTTGAACTTGAGCGCCGCTTTTTTAGAATGTCGAGTCGTGCACGAGATGCTGCAAAAGACGCGAGAACAATGGTTAAATACATCCGTCTAGCGCGTTTACATTGAAAAACAATGAAAAAGTAGCACAGTGAAATAGAAAAATGCGTTCTGGGTGAACAGCCCTTAACATTGCCTGAAATATTCCTTCTGTGATTCGAACCTACAACTTTTACTTTACAGTCCCCAAGATTTAACCAATAAGCCACATACAGTAACTGCAAGTATCCATTAAAGACCCAACACTTCATCAACCCCAGTTGAGTTTAATAAGTGATAACCATGACAATGCAAGTAATTAGAGAATGATGAGACATCAAACACTTGCTTCAAAGGCTTTGGTGAGAGATTTGGAGGATGGCGCTTTGGGCGCTGGAGATGGATATCACACGGATGAGCCTCGCATCTGTCTCAGCTGTGCCAGCTGACGCAAGCCACGTTTCTCAGAATAACCCTGACAGCTCAGCTCCATCCTGACACGCGTGTGCCACCGAGGACGAGCAGCCGATGCGCAAACAATGTTTCTGATCCAACTAATTGTTTTGGACCAGTGTGCATGCTAAAGTTTGAACATGCATGCTGTCAAACACTTTGATTTGAAGAACAGAAATATAACCGGAGTTCCCCTAGCATGGCGCTCCAACCTGTCGGGCATAAACATGCGTGAAATCTTTCCA
This sequence comes from Tiaroga cobitis, assembly GCA_030578255.1. Lineage (NCBI taxonomy): Eukaryota > Metazoa > Chordata > Actinopteri > Cypriniformes > Leuciscidae > Tiaroga > Tiaroga cobitis. Next base: position 19,079,448 of record CM060601.1, on the reverse strand, counting down.
TTTGACCCTTCAAGGCCGTGTTCCACTAGACCTGTCACATGAAAGACTCCTCAAATATCCCCATGTCGGAAAGGGTTGTCTTATCGGTGCAGAGGCTATTCCATAGTTCATGGGCCGTGTGACACTGTGTCTAAGGTTCTCATTTTCCTCTCACTTAAAACACCGCAGCAGTGATGTCCCTGGTGGGCCCAGTCAGGGGAAAGCTGTCTGCTCCGAGGGCAGGGTCGACGCTCCTTCAGACCACGACTGCCAGAGCGCTGTAGGGAAATGGCAAGCCAGACGCGTGCCGGACTGAATGCGCAATGAAGATAGCTGTGAGAAAGACATATATGTCAGATATTTCATGATGTTAAAAACATGCCATCTGAATTTGACTGATTACGCCAGTGTTTTAGCCGACTGGACGTGACGAGATTAACTTAAGGCCAAAAAATCCCTTTAGTCATTTGCGTAAGGAAAGTGGAATTAAAGCTTAGTCCTGACAAGATTGAAAAGCGCAGCTCTCAAGAGAGAGCTGACGTATGTCAGAAGTTGTGAGGAAAAGTATGAACCCAGAGAGAAATGTTATTGCTCAAATGTTGCTCAGGAGTTCACTGAAGTATAGACTCTTTGTTTACACCTGGTATTAAGATGCGTTTTGGTCGATCGGATCAGACGAGGCAGACACATACATAGAATTTTTTGTAAATTGCGTTGTCACTACCTGCATTTTTCAGGCGTTAATTCTGTTTGTAGAATGTGGTTGTCACTCCCGTAAATTACTGAACTGTGTATGTACAGAACGGGATTAAGCACTAAAAGGTTGATTGACAACTGAATTTAGCTGTAGTGTGTGTGTGGCCATTATGTTGCCCTTATTCATTGTGGGGTCTGAAATAATTAATTCATTGTGCGGTGTGCATGCTCAGAATCCAGTGTGACCTGCACGCAGTTGGAGCACAAATCAGCTTTCTTTGCCACCAAAAGACATGCCCAACTTTTGTGGCAGGAGGATCTCAATCATTGAAGGTGAATCTGAAAGCATTTGCCTCTAGTTACCATGGCAACATCAGAGCCAAAACCTTTCTGTTTTCAGCTGACATAAAAATCAATGTGAAAAGTTGCTTGTTTCACTCTTACTTATACCTGACAGTGCATCATACCATGGCCTCCATAAATAATTCTTTTCATTTAGAGCTGGTGGAATGAAGGGGAACAGAAAGAACGTCTGGAACTGCTGCAGATGACATGTCTCCAGCCTTAAGTATGTATCACCCCAAATACCGATATGCAGTGATTTCAACAAATAGGTCTTTGTCATACACCCCACATTGCAAGTGTGGTAAAATTCCAGCGAACTACATCACGGATTCCCCCCTTTCAGACGCCTTTACTCTTTAATCACGCACTGTACTGAATTTTATATATAAATAAAATTCCCCTCCCTTTTTATATTTCCCCACGTTAATAGCCTTTAACATAGTACAGTGCAGCCCTGGTAACAAAGAGAGGCTTCCTCAAGCCATTAATCATGATGACAAGTCCTTTGTTGTCAGTTAGCAGCTGTGCGCGGAGGAACATTACTCTTCTATTCTGGCCTGCGGTGCCGAGGCGGCCCGCTCTGCTCCTCTTTTCATGAGGAATCGGAAACTGGAGGGTCCAACCCCTGCTCGCTTATCAGCTGCTAATTGAACTCCCAGCTGTTAAGAAAATGGTCCCTGTGTGTATTTTCAGCCGAGTTTTGGCAGATATTGCAGCTTGGAGTGAACTCGGGAATGTCTGCCAGGCGCGCTAGTTTCTAAAGGTTAATAATTTGTTTTTGATGAAGGATGATGGCAAACTTTGAGTTGCGTGAAACCGTATTTTAAATGACCGGCCCTCTGAGAATTCCCTGCATGTCAACATCTCAACTTCATTTTTAGCTCTGCGGCTGTTTAGATATGCTAGCGCAAACCTGTTCACAGCGATAGTTAAAGCTGTAGGCACTCGGAAACGTTGGCATGTGAAACTGCTGTTTTATTTACTCGCCTGTTGGCTGGTAACTTGTAATATTTGAGGTTGCAAACATTACAAGTTTTAAGTGTCGTTTTTCCTCCTTCCAGAATCCCATGTAGTGACACATTCGTGGGATATCCCTTTGTATTAAACCATCAAAAAGACATAGGAGGAACAAAAAGAAGGTATGAAAGTGGGTTTTATGTCCTAAATTATATTTATATTTATACATTACTGTTTAAAAATTTGGGGTCAGTACAATTTGTCTTTTAAAATTATTAATACTTTTATTCAGCAAGGATGCATTAAATTGACCAAAAGTGACAGTAAAGACATGTTACAAAATATTCCCATTTCAAATAAATGCTTTTGTTTTGAACTTTCCATTCATAGAATCCTGAAAAAAAGTATAACGGTTTCCACAAAACAAAAATGTTGTCATGTTTTCAACACTGACAATAATACGATTTTGTTTTGAGCAGGAAATCAGAATATTATGATTTCTAAAGCATCATGTGACACTGAAAACTGGAGTAATGATGCTGAAAATTCAGCTTTGATCACAGGAATAAATTACATTTTAAAATACATTCAAATAGAAAACTGTTATTTTAAATTGAAATAATATTTCACAATATTGTGTTTCTACTGTGCTTATGATCAAATAATGCAGCCATAATAAACATTAAAAAAATCTTACCACTTTTAAACAGTGAACATACACTATATTATTTTTTTGAGCATATTTTAAAAACATCAGAACTTTTATGGTGCTTTTGCCACTTGTGCTGGCTGGTTGTAAAAGTAAAGCATTCACTTTCATCATTTAGAAAGGAGAAGCTTGAAGAATTCTTAAAAAAAAAAAAATCATACAGATTTGATATGACAAGAGGGTGAATAAATAATTATTCTGAATTTCTTCGCCCAATTATTGTTGTTTTTGTTTTTTTGTAAATTTTGTGAAGTAAAGAAATCCACAGAAATGACTTTATGGATTCAAGAATATGGTAATTTCATGATTGGTCAGGAATATTTTAGAGTTTTCTCCATTCACCTGTCAGTAGGTACATTTTGGACTCGATCTGTATAGACGACCACCTTACAGTGTTTTAAAAAGCAAAAGCAAATTCTAGCTATAGTTGCAGTGAACTCAAATTGACCGCCGAGTGTTTCACCACCCAAAAGTGCCGCACTTTAATTGGCCGTGACATGCGGTTAAGCGCTCCAGGTTTCCTCTCTACCCTCCTTCAAACAGACATGAAAAATAACCCATAATGCGCAACAAAGCAACAAACCCAGCACGGATATGTATAAACATGACTCATATTGGAGTTGTTTTTGTCCTAACCACTGTTGTTGTGTAGATTAGGGTCTGTGAAAAGCACCGTGCGGTATTAGCCCGCTACGCGCTAACTGCTGTCGCACTGCCAAAAGCCTGGAGTCAATCCGTGTCTCTGGAGCTGCGTTTGGATCCGAGCGCCTCCAGATGAACTTTCCCTCACCCTGCCTCCCACAACCGCTGTGACTGCCACTAGCTCGCTTACAGGCCTCCTCTGAAAGTGACAAAAAGCCTCTGCTGTGTGGTGACGGGCCTTGTTCTGTCTCTCTCCTTGTCCACCCCCATTTCCCATTCCCACTGTTTTTCTCACAAGAATGGGAAGCATAAATGTGTGTGTGAGTTTAAGACAGCGAGAGAGAATGAGAGAGAGCAGGGTGTCTCTGTCAGCTCAGCAGAAATCCCTCCCTAATGAAGTCCTTCCTGTCACCTATAGCGTCTGTTTACTTTGTTCTTCCATTATTTTGCATAATATATGTGCATATAGGCTTGTTTGAGCGTGCGTCTTTGAGTCTCAGACTCTCAGCTCCAGCCATTTGTGACTGAGATAACAAGTTCCTCAAATTAATGATGCTGCCGTAAACATATTTTTGGAGCCATGCTAAGTTCATTACATATAGGCTGCGTGTTTAAGTGTTTGGCTTCCTATTGCATTCCAGTAAAGGGATAGTTCACCCAAGAATGAACATTTCGTCATAATTTACTCACCCTAAAGTTGTTTCAAACCTGTGTGCGTTTCTTTCTTCTGTTGAACACAAAAGAAGATATTTTGAAGAACGTTGGTAATCAAACAGTTAACGGTAGCCATTGACTTCCATAGTAGGACGAAGAATACAATGGAGGTCAAAGGCTGGCGTCAACTGTTTGATTACCAACATTCTTCAAAATATCTTTTGTGTGCAATGCAATGAAAACCATTTAGAACGCCATAGGCAACAACATCTGGCAACTGACCACAACACTTTAGCATTTCTTGTTGGCAGCTTTTGGTCGGGCAAGCCACTGACATTCACTCTGTGAATAGTTGTGAAAGCTACAGCTGCTAACTACATGGGCAACAACAAGTGACTAATTACTTCAGACAACAAAAACATCATGCCTCCCTTTCTGCTTAAATAGCTTGGCTCATTATTGAAGAGTCCACATGTTTAAGATCCTCTCAGGGTCTTTAGAGAGCCACAATCAATAGGAAACAAGTCGGATAACCTCCGATACACCCTTGAATGTCTGAAACATGAGCTGTGCTAACACGTTGATGCTTCTGATATCTCTGATCCAGGGAGTAAAGGTTCAAAGTGCCTGAGTGCCAAAGTGCCAAATCTTTTTCTTTTTTTTTCTGTAAAATGTGATTGGTGTGTAGCTATGGAAATGTGCCACCACAATGCTAGGGTGTTGTGGGTGGTTTTCCAAGCATTGCTAGGAGTTTCTATGGTGTTTTGAATTTGAAGCCTTTTGGGAATGCTGTTGCTGGAGTTTTCTGGCGGGTTGCCAGGTGCTTTTGAAACCCTATCCCCAAATCTCTCAATAGTCTGGCCACTAGATATGGCTTGTGTCCTTTAATGAGGTGTAGCTAAATGAACAATAACACATCCAATGTACTTGGCAGCCGAGGTAACTCAATCGCCCCCTTGCTGAGGTTTCTGATCACAACAGCAGCACAACACTTCAAGGAGAATGAGCTTGCAGTGCATTGGTCAAGCATTCTCGTTTGAGTTTGCTTACTTTGGTAAAGTTGATATCTGGCCTTATGGGTTAAAGGGTTGTTCAGGTTTGGTAATATTTAGTAATATTAGTAATATCAGAATTTGATTTTGTTATGCTGGTTGAAAGACACCCTGATAGCAATCGCTGTTAAGTGGTCTAAATGTGTTTATATGTACAGTATATGTATATATATATCATCTGTGAAAGGTGTAGGACCATAAAATGTTCGTCCAATCATTGTATTCGTTCCGATACGATCTCCTACCGACCTGTCAGCGTATGTATTTCCATATCTCCGCACACCTGACACACATCACACGTCATCAGCGCATTTCATGGTATGAGTTAGACAGACGTCAGTCACTGAGCGCCGTAACAGAAACAGCAGCCGCCTTTATCACTTCCTCCTGAACCAAAACAACAAACTTACCATAACTACTTCACGCCATAACTACCGTAATTTGGAAGAGTAATTTGGAGATGGAAACCCGTGACGTTTTACTCTGATTGGTTCGTGACTCGAATTTATGCGTTTCAATGGCAACACTACCAATGCCGAAATGAATCTTCAGCAGTCAGGTGGTACAGTTCAGTGCTCTTTAAGTTGTTTATGTTCATTATTACAGGTGAAACACGGAAAATTTGAATATCGTGCAAAAGTTCATTTATTTCAGTAATTCAACTTAAAAGGTGAAACTAATATATTATATAGACTCATTACATGCAAAGTGAGATATTTAAATTCTTTATTTGTTATAATTTTGATGATTTAGGCTTACAGCTTATGAAAACCTTCTGGGGTTTTCATAATTAGCCCATAATTAGCCCTAAAATATTAGCTTCACCTTTTAAATTGAATTACTGAAATAAATGAACTTTTGCACAATATTCAAATTTTTCGAGTTTCACCTGTATAGTAATGTTATGTGCTTTGAGACGTGAGGTAGTCATGGCGCTTTTGTTTGCTCCCTTGCTGTACGCGTTCATGTGTTTTGGAGGAGGCGTGGCTTTGGAGACGCTCTGAATGGAGGGTTGGATCTTATGCTTTTAAAGCTAGCTTGCTATTGCTAGCCTCTCTAAAAACCTTTAACACTCCTTAGCATGTGTGTCACTAATTCAGTGAGAGCAGCACATGGTGCTCCCAATGGTGCTCCATCTAGAAGTTTCCCAGTTAATTGAATCAGTATAACTAGTTAAAGTAAAAGTGTGATTCTGTCCTAAAAAAGCTAATTGAAACTGTCTTTCTTAACCTGGATGAATGGATATGAAACCCGACTGTCATCTCAGAGTGATTAATCATAATTAGGAAGCCATTTAGTGGTCATACTTCATAGCAAGATGTCATGTCTCTGCCTCTGATAAAGTGATAATTAACCCCTAATCATCTTCTTTCTCGAGGTGCAACACCTTTATGATGACGAATATGGAAACTGGACAATTTGAAATTGCATCCAAAACAAATCAAACAACTGAAGGTAAGAGAAGCGCCAGTTCCCTGAAAGCCGTTTCCAAAATATATCAACTGAATGAAGAAAATGTACTTTGAATGTACCTTTTGTTTTTCTTTTTTAATTTAAAAATATTTGACAGTATTGAACTTTATTAAACGCACGCACACCCACACAAGGGATTTAAATGAATCTTTGAATATTTTTTTTTAACCATTCATTTTACATAAACTGTCTGAACGAACTGATTCACTAAAAAGATTTATGACTCACTAAAAATAATCAGAGTTTGCAATGCTACATACAGTTAACGAGCGCGTGTATGATTATTTCCTCCGTTCAAAAAAAAGTTGCTTGTTACTGGGAAAAGCTACTGTTTTTGAGTTGCGGTCAGTCTATAAAATGCTATAGTGTAGCTGTTGCTATGCTACTACTAACATTTGCTAAAGTAATTCTTTACTCCTTTTTGACTCTTAGTGGGTTTTAATTTTGCACCTTGCCTGAAAGTCTTCAGATGCACTGAATATTAAGTTCCCAGTTGTGTGAGTTAAATCCATGAGGGCAACGGTGCTAGCAGACATGACTACACCGTATTTACAGTTTGTAAGGATTCTTCCCGAGTGCAGTGTCACGTTCAATAGAGCCGGGAGCTAATTTTCACAGTCTATGAGGAGGACGGCTACATTAATCACTACTTTGAATTTTGAATCCTGGCACTTTCACGCAAGGCGGCTTTCCATGCCTTTGAGGGAGATAAGGCAATCTTTCACCATCTCTAATAGAATGAAAAAAAGAGATAGGATGAAGCAGATCGAAAATGAGGGTAAGGGTGGATGAGGAGTTTGTCCACCCTTGATTTGATCCAATCAGACTAGTGGACCATTCATTTACAAAATAGCTAACAATGTGTATTTCTCATAAAAGCAACCCTAAGTGCTTGGATAGACTCGAAGAGTAAAGACTCTATGCAAATGTGCAAAACAATAAGATAAAAATAAATGAAATAAGAGAAAATCTCTGAACTCAGAGAGATAAGCACTTTATGACTTTCCCACCGACGGCTTTGGCGGAAAGAGAGACTCGTTTGCTGTGATGTGTATCCACAATTCAACAACAAAAGATTTTCTTTCATAACTGAAACGTACAGTGAAAACACTCATTAATATGCATCAAAGAGAAAACGTTATGATCATCTTATTATCATAGACAGGTATGAACAGGCCTTCAGCAAATAGTTTAGATGGGATTGAAGCAACACGCAATTGTGGGGATTCTTCAATGAGGGGAACTTTTTAGGTTTTTGTTTTAAACAATCTTTTTGGTTTTGAAAGATAGATTATAATGTTTTGTTTTGTGTCTCTTTAATACCTTTTCCTAAATTTGGGAAGTGCGAAAAACTTAAATGCCAGAATTACTCAGAAAAGTGTTAAACCAGCCATTGTTTTGTCATGATCTTGATTTAAAAGTTGACTTCTCTTGTTTCTTCTTGGTCTGCGGATAACGAAAGCCATTCCCAAGCACTATATATATATATATATATATATATATATATATATATATAATATATATATATATATATATATATATATATATATATATATATATATATATACTGCATATATATATATATACTGCTGTATTCATTGCCAGACATAATCAATGGCCTTTAACTTTGCACTTTTTTCTAACAACTTATCAGAATTTATTTGTTTTTTATGTACAGTTTTGTATAGAAGATATCTATAAAGATTTACTGTCGCAAATAATAAGAAAAATTCAAGGCTGATTCATAACTTCTGATGAATGTTTTAATACAGATGAAAGATACTTGGAAAAAGTTGTTTTTTTCAAGATCTCAAGAAGTCAGAAATGAAAGAATCCCCCATTAATGAGAAACAAAGACTGTCTAGTCTAGACTGTGCTTTTGTGATTGATTCATTTCTGACCGAATAAGCAGAGTCCTCTCGTTATCGTTAAAGAGCTGAAGACAACGTAATAAGATCAGCGGGTGGTAACCTGTCATGGTCGTCTACACACTTCACGCTTGGCCTATAATGTGAGATGCTAGAGGTGTGTGATTTTTGCAGAGGGCTTAACTTTGAATGTCACATTGATCACACTTGCTGATTCGGCTGTCAGGAATGTAATTAATGTCGTTTTAGATGTTCTCAAACTGTCATCGTGATAAGAGCTACAGATGTTCTGCATTGGATCTGTGACACACAGTGTATTTTTACCACACTCACGGTGGCATTTTTGTTTTTAATAAGCAGTTGACAGTCATATTAGCATATTACTTTCTGCACATTGATTACTTGATTATCAATTATGAGTTATGAGAAGCGGAAAAAGCAGACTTTATGGAAGTGCGAATTAAATAGTAATATTAATGTCTTTTTGATAACGGTTATGTACAGCAAATTATTTCAAAATAAAATTACCAGCATTTAAAAAAAAGTTTTTTAAATAAAATAAATTAAAAAGTATAAAATGTATACTAAAAATTTAGAATAAAATGAAACATAGCTACTTTTGATCAGTTACATATTTGAAAACATGACCTTGTTTATCATTTTTTTTATATACACAAATTCAAAAGTTTATTAAACGTACAGTATGTGATTTTTGGCCACCAGGGGGCACTCGATCTAAATAATAACAAAAGACGTACTTTGATGACGTCGGGAAAGAGCGTGGGCTCATGGGAGTTGTTGTCGCTGTCAATGACAACCAGCCCTCTGAGGGAGAGAGAGGGAGAGCGCGCGCGAACCAGCGATACGATGTTCATTGGAACCACACGCGCGATCTGTCATTCCCCACATTCCTCACTCATTCTAACTATGTATTTTGATAATCACGTCTTTTCGAACAGAGATATATATGAATTATCAGACCCCTATTGGATCAATATTCCATCTAGCTAGTATTAATAGATGTTTAAAAAACACGGTCACCTTTCGTTAAAAATATAATTACGTTTATACTATGATATCGAACAAGATAACGTTAGTGAACTGCATATGAAGCTACTTTCTCCAGCTATATATAGAACAAATGAATTTACATTATAGCTACATGAGAGCTAGCCCGTCTGCGTTTTACACTTGACATCATTTCACAAAATATACGGATGGATATAGTTAGCTGAATGGGTGCTTACCTGTTTATTAGAATGCAAGCGAGATCGGCATCTCTCTGTAGCCTATATTTAGCTTGTCATGAAGCTCTCTACATTTTTTTAATGCAACCCTACAGTTTACCCGTGTCATGTTTCTTCTCCTGTCATACTTTTCACCCGTACGTTTGCTAGGGTGACCATATTTTGATTACCAAAAACCAGGACACTCGGCCAGCAGTTTTTTTGAAAACCAGGACATTTTCATCACTTTATTAAAACAGCCAGGACGGCCAGGACAGAACGTGAAAACAGGACATGTCAGGACTGTTGGTCACCCTGACGTCTGCGCTTTGAGCTGTCTCCAGCAGCAGAACGTGCAGGCAAAGCGTAATCGTGGTTCATAACTTACAGGCCTGCCAACTCTCACGCATTCAGCGCGAGACTCACGCAATTGAGCCAATTCTCACGCTCTCTCACGCACACCCCCGATTTCTCACGCTGAAGTGTCAACCCGGTCGGTCAAACCCAGAAAGATGAGTTTATCTATAGATCTACCTGTTGAGCCACTCGTGATCGATTAGTTTTACCGCAAATTAGTTAAAATATCCTGTAATCTAGAGCGAGCGTGCATGCGAGACAGGTGTTGAGCTCCTAACCGCGCACGCGCACGATGTCAGAGAGGTAAGCGAGCGAGAGATCTTGCGCGTGCAGCCAAACCCCCCTCAAGTTTGGTGCAGTTGCAAAATGATACTAGCTACTACTTTTTTTTTCTACGTCGTTTTCTTTTCTTTTATTGGCGGTAGTCCGGTGTTCCCTAGACAGTAAAAAAAAATGGACACAGCGACCCCATTGATTTCAACGGAGAAGACTTGAAGCCCGATTATTGCACTTCCTGCCTGATGTCTGAGCGACTGCGCAGGCTCAAACTGAGCGTGACGACAGTCTGACAGTTGAAAATCTTCTAGTAGCTGTGCCAAGACAAATCTGAATCACCTAATTCCTCAAAAACGTTGTTGAAATATTTTGTTCCGTGGCTTTTATGGACTCTCTATCTATGGGCTTCTACCTTGACTTTGTGCCTTTATGTCCCCCCGATTGCCTCATAGACAGTAAAAGATTGCCGCGAGCTTCTCCTCCTGTCTATACGGTAATGTCTCTATTGTGCGACAGAAAGTCGCGTGGTTATGACGCAATCTTTAGCCTATTTTTACAAAAACGGCTTCTACGGGGTCGTAACGTAAGATACAAAGTAATGGAGCATTTTATAGATTGTCGTGTTTCTTTAGAAATAAATAATCGACAAATTAAGCCTTTGGACGCCTCAGATGTAAAGTTATTCGCTGTCAAAGTGACGCCAAAATGAATGGGAGTCAATGGGATGCTAACAGCAGGTGAAGTTCTGCTACAATGGCGGCTCCCGCGAGGCTTCAACTTCCGGCTGATGGATTACCCCCTTGGGTGTTCCCCTTTGTGTTTGGCGGTTTCGCCGGAAGTTAGAGAAAATAGAGGAGTCAAAGGTTATATGACGCCATAGACAGGCGACAAAACGGAAATAAAGAAACGGCCCGTGTCTTCGAATTAAACTATACATTTCTCCGGATTTGAAAGTTGGTGGAAACTGTCGGGATAATCTAAGTACATCTGTCATAGAAATATATAACATAGATACAGTTATTTTTGCTATTTTTAAAGCAGAAAAATACATATTGTGCCTTTAATGTCTGAGATATTGCTTATGTACAGCAAATTGTTAAATTTTTGGAAAAATGTAGGAATGATAAAAACTTCCTTTTATTAAGGAATATATACAAATGTATAAATCAAATGCAAAAAAATTATAAAAAATATGGAAATTAAACAATATTGTGACTTAATCGGTGAAATATTTTAACACATTGCTATATTTTAAAGTATATTTTTATAGTCAACATTACTCTTATTTCAAAAGATCCATGAAAATTTGATTTCCTCATGAAAAAAAAAAAACAGCCTGAGATGGTCTGCTACATACAGCATCTTTCATTAAAATTTAAATGATTTCTCTGATTAATATAAACTATAAGGACTGCTGCTTTTAAATGTGTGGTTTTCTTATACTCAGAATTTAGGCTTCATTTAGCACTGAAACAAGCAAAAATATAAGCTTTGTAAATGCCATTTGACAAATTTGTGCGTGCTATTTTTTCCATTAACCTTCATTGTTGTGGATGTCTAGCACTAGCTTGTTTTTTTGTGTCATAGCGAATTCTGCTTATTTTTTGTACCTTCGTCATGGTTAGCAGAGCTGCAGGGCTGCCCAATGTGATTAGCTTAAAATTGGCTCTGAATCCCGCCATGGAGAACGTGATTTGCTTGTGCGTTTGAAGTTGGCGGCAATTTTAGGAAGCCTTTGAGTGGCTGTTTGAACTGAATTTGACCCGTCTGTTCCGTCCTTTCAATGTTTGGTCTGGCATTCGGATGGCGTTTGATTAAAACTTCACATTAGCCTTTGATGAGAACAGGCTTCTCCTTTGTAGCGCACGCTCCATCTGGAGAACCGGCCACCATAAGGTTGGCATCTTCATTGTGACATGCTCACATGCCCTCCAGCTACTGATAAAGGGACAGTTCGGCCAAAAATATCAATTCTGTTGCCGTTTACTCACCCTCGTTCCAAATCCACGTCTTCTTTTTCGTTTCAAGAAAGAAATATTGAAGAATGTGGCTGCTCTTTTAATAATAATATATACATACACACACGCACGCGTATATAATATATATATATATATATATACACAGTATGTATATATAGAATACAATTACACTATATATATAAACATTTATGTTGTATTTGATGTGAAATTGGACCTGCACTTTGTAATATGTATTCTTTTTTTGAAGTTTATGCTGCTCTTATCTGCTGACTGGAGCTTTTTAAGCTGCAAAAAAGGCACAAAAGGACCATAAAAGCAGTCCATATTACTTTAGCATGAAATTACAAGTCTTCTGAAGTCATATGGCACAAGGGTGAGTAAAAGCTATAGTATTTAATATGACATTATTGGGGTGAACTATCCCTTTAAAGTTTCCAAACACCCAGAAAAGTCTTTGAAAAGCATTTCTCTGCAATTTTGTTAGGGAAAAATGGCTAAGCGATGATGTAAGGGCAACAAGAGAACAACAAGTCCTGCCAATAACAGATGACGCAAGACAACAATGCATGCCATGATGTGTTAATAAGAAAAACATTTTGTTCATCCATAATTATTTGCTTAAAATACATTCTTCTCATCTGTTTTCTTGGCATGAGCGTGATTCATCGCAATACTAATTGCATTTATTATGTTTTCTCCATAAATAGGTGCATCCATTAGACTACACAAGCGTGCTGCTGCAGGTTTATATATAGCAGCCACTCAGTGTCCAAGACCTGTGTAGTGACCCGCACCATCTGCTGCCACATAGTGCCACAAAATGGCAGGCCGCAGGGTAGCCAGGCAGGTAATTCAAGGCTGGCGCGTGCCAAGCGCACTGCCCGAGCGTCCATCAAGCGCACAGGAACGTCAGGTCCCCAGCAGTGCTTCTCGTGCAGCAGTATGTTGGAGTTTATTAAACACTTCGAGTTAGTGCGGGCCGAAGCACATGACAGCACATCAGGATGTTCGTTGCTTGAGGGACATGGCTGAAGAAAAGTTCATTTTAGTCGATGAATGTAACGAAACTTTCATGCCACCGTCAAAAAATATCATTAAAGAAAATAACGTTTATTTTGAAGAGCACTAAAGTCAGCGTGAAATGGAAACTCACCTAGTCTGTTTTCTAAATGCATGTTATGTTGAACACATTTGAATGATCATCAGACTTCCTCTATCCAATCAACAACCCGCCCCACATTTTCTTTTTGCTTGAATAATACGTGCGTCACAATACAGAAGAAAAGATCTGTCGCTACTTTTGTTACATCAAGACTTTAAGATATTTTCGCATTGGGATGTCATTTTTCCCATGACAATCAAGCACATTAAATGCATACATATGAATATTAATTAAATTAAATTTAAGATTTTATTATATATATATTACAGCCATATGTTTAGTTTAGCAGAGGAAGCTTCAAAAACTTATGAATTTACATTTACACCCATATTCACCTTATGCAAACATATGAATAGTAAATTTTTCTATATTTCACACATACTTTCTAAACAAAATATATAAATTATTGAAATGAATGGCATACACACACACACACACACATATACTATATATGGTCAGACTTTAGATTAGGGTCCAAATCTCACTATTAATTAACTATTAACTATAAGACTTTTGCCTCAATAAACTAATTACTGCTTATTAATAGTTAGTAAGGTAGTTGTTAAGGTTAGGTATTGGGTAGGATTAAGGGATGTAGAATATGGTCATGCAGAATAAGGCATTCATTTGTGCTTTATAAGTACTAATAAACAGCCAATATCCTAATATGTATGCTAACAAGCAACTAGTTAATTGTAAGTATTGGACCATAAACTATATATATATATGTGTGTATATATATATTCTTTTGGTATGAAATATGACCAGGGAATGTTTTTTGGAGATTAAACCTTATGTTCTGCTAAGGAAACTTCAATAGCTTTGTGAGGAAAAAGAGACACAGCTTGGGGCGTCTCCATGTTGTGGCGGTGGTGTTGACGGGAGACGCCGCTTCTTTTTCAGTTCTGCTCGGCTCCTTTTCACAAAAGCACACACTGTTTCTTCTCCAGAACGACTTGTCGCATGTAATTTTGATTGTGCCTTAATGATGTCCCATTGACAATTTCTTGGGAAACAAAGCTGCACTTGATGAGAAATGAAATATTCTTGATTTTAATGAGGGGTTTTGGTTATGAGCTGCGAGACATATGGTTTCCACTGATTACAAGTTCCATCTCTGAGAATACCTGTCATATATGCGTTGTTTATGTTCTGGCATTGAAACAGAACAAAATGGCTTTTTATTTTTTCCTTTGTTGAACTAAAATCAGGCACAACCTGAAATAATGATATGAAAGTATATGTGCAGATTTGTTTTTTTTAGTTAATTTTGTTTCATTAGATGCAGAATTGCTGTTGGAGAACTCGATGTGTGACTCATCAAAGCATTAATAGTGCAGAATATATGCATTTATATTGAATGCAGTAAACTCTAAAGCAGCTTTGATGTTAAAGTGTAGTTGTAAGCATCATTTGATTGGTCTTGTGGCATGTTTTAAGGTAGCGTCATCTCTGTCTGTGTTTCTCCACATCTGCTGAAAGGCGAACAGCTGTAAAGCTCCGATGTCGGCTGCTTTCGTCTCCTCCTGAGGATTAGTAACTAAACAGCTAAAGAAGCCTCTCGTAAGATGGTAACGCTACTGCGTCTAAAAGCACACTGCTGAAGAAACGAAATCATTTTGTGCGTCTCTGTTAATCTGAATACTATCTGGATATTCTAGGACCGAACACATAAAAGAATGAATTCGAAAGCATGAAATCAATCCGTATGATTTAGTCACCCATCCTTAATGTTCTAGTCTCTTTTCCACACTGCAGAGGCACAATCAAATGTTCTTGGCCTTAAAATAGTCATGTATAGAGGAAGGAGCATTACAAAAATGATTGTTCCTTTTCAGGGCTGTAGCCTGGCAGGAATGTGTATGTTATAATGTTGTTTGCAAATATGTTATTTTATTTGTCAGCTATGTTTGAATGAATGTACACTTCCGTTCAAAAGATTGCGGTTGAACCGCGTCATCCAATGGGTGGTTTCTACCGCGACCACGTAACTCTTATATTGGTCACGAGCCTCTTCCTCTATTTATATTACACAACTCCTGTAAAAGGTCTACCTTTATAGATTCAGGAGGAGTCAGGTAGGCGTATATTATACACTCTTCCTTGATTATATTGTCTCAGGTCTACTCTGATCTCTTCCGTACCCCCTAAGCCTACGGTTAGCCTTCCGTTCAATGCACCACTGCTGTCTCAGAGACTCAGAGAGTCTCAGAGACTGTAAACCCCAATAAGTTGGCAAAACTCAAATAATTTGAGGTAATCAGTTACATCAAAATTTTAAGTTTAGAAATTTAACGTTTAAGTAAGCAGAACTTGCAGATTTTTATGTTTTAATCATACATTTTAATTGCTCTTAACTTGAAATATTTGAGTAAGCTAACTCATACACAACTTAAAATGATCATTTAATCTCAACTTGAATATTGAGTAGTGGAAACTTAGCTAGCTTTAACCAGCTGATTCAATAAATGAAACCTAGGGTGACAATGCTTTGATAGTATTAGAATAGTATAGCTTTTGCTGAATGAGTACAGCAATTTAAACATTTAACATACACTATTCTCAAACTAAGCTCATGCTCCACTCGTCTCCATGATGCTAACCCCTAAAAAAACCCAACATAACAGAAACTCTTCTAAACTAGCATAACAAAACATTAAACACTACTAAATCTCCCACTTAACATTAATCTGGCACAAAAAAAAACTCATTATATAACACTTAATTTTAGCATTTTACTCTCCCTTTTCAGTGTCATGGCAAAGCATGCTGGGAAATAGAAATCCCAGCCCAGTTTCAATTAAATGTAAGTTTAATTTAAGTTCATAGAATTCAAAACAATGAAACAATTCTACTTAAAATGTGTCAGTTTTGTGAACTCAAAAGAAAAAGAAAGTTCTAAATACTCAAAGTTATTTTGATGCAACTAATTTGTATAATTTGAGTTGGCCCTACTCAAACCAATTAATCATTTTGAGCGTTAGGATTTACAGCGATACCTGCTCATGCACTCCCACGGCCCACTCTTTGTTGTGACTGGTTGGCAACCTTGAATGACTTTGTAAAGTCCGTCGGGATATCGCCATACAAATCTATCTTTTTTGTAGTTTTGAGGCGATTTCCTCAATGTTTCGATTTTTTTGCACCCTCAGATTCCAGATTTTCAAATAGTTGTATCTCGGCCAACTATTGTCCTATCCTAACAACCCATGCAGCAATGGGAAGCTTATTTATTCAGCTTTCGTGTGATGTATAAATCTCAATTTCTAAATATGTACCCATGTGACTGGGTTTGTGGTCCAGGGTCACATTTTATTATTTCTTGCAGAGGCAAAAGCTAAATACACCACTCTATGCCAGCTAAGCTGGAAGTTCCATGGGCCAGAATACACAATTACATTTTAAGGCTTACCCTGTCTTCGTTCAATATACAGTATGTGCTCTCTCTAAGAAAATCAGGTGTCTTCTTCTGAGGGTTGTGGTCTGAGGCTGGCTTCCGCTTGCTGTTTGCTCTCTCCAGAAGATCTTACACACATACATCTGCAACTCTGCTAGAAAGCTCAAAAAGGCCCCATTTTATAATCACTAATGACGCACAATATCTCTACATTTGCGCACATGCTGCTTCTATTGCGTCAATATTAATCCTGCTTGCGTTAATTGTTACATTACTTGCGTCAATGCATGGTTTTACCTGCGTCAAAGCCTTTTCCTGTTTGTGTCAATGGCATTAGCAATACACACATTTTTTTTTTTATTGTAAATTTGTTTATAATACCAAAAAAATAACAAAAACTACGACTTTATTCAGCATTGTATTCTCTTCCGGTTCTGTTGTGGATCCGCGTTCAGTTACGCTGCTGACGTAAGACGCTGCTGACGTGTGTCTGGTGCGCCCGAGCTTCGTTTACAGTCTGAGGGAGACGCACGCTGGAAACAAAACAATCTTCGCAAACATGTATAAGGATTTCCACACAGAGGAAGACTTGCATTTTGCCCAGCCATATTTATTTGAACCCGAACACACGGATGCACCAGACACACGTCAGCAGCGTCTTACGTCAGCAGCGTCACTGAACGCGGATCCACAACAGAACCGGAAGACAATACAATGCTGAATAAAGTCGTAGTTTTTGTTATTTTTGGACCAAAATGTATTTTCGATGCTTCAAAACATTCGAACTAACCCACTGATGTCACATGGACTACTTTGATGATGTCTTTATCTCCTTTCTGGACAAGGACAGTATACCGTACATACATTTTCAATGGAGGGACAGAAAGCTCTCGGACTAAATCTAAAATATCTTAAACTGTGTTCCGAAGATGAACGGAGGTCTTACGGGCTTGGAACGACACAAGGGTGAGTCATTAATGACATAATTTTCATTTTTGGGTGAACTAACACTTTAACCTTTGCAGACGCTACTATGTGACTTAAAGTTGACGTTTAAATGCTCAGCTATTATCAAGCAAAATAAAACTTTTACAATATTATTAATATACTTATTATTAATCAATAATAAAAGATCATTGAACTGATCACTTAAAAAGTAACAGCAAACCACATCTATAAACCGCAATATTTGTTGGAATAATAGAACAAATGGTGTGGTACGAGTTACAAGTTAAAGTTTATTACTCAGAGCAATAATAATGCTTGCATTAGCATTTGAACAATATGAGATCTCATTTGGCCTGAAGTTATATACAGTGGCTCATAGACTCATCCAAATGTGTTGGCCCTCTTGCACGTAGGCATGTTGCTCACAGTGGGCCTGAACAGCGCTAGCTGTGACCCAGCACAACATCTTCCCTGTGCTCTCAGCCTGAGCAGGAAAGACATTGGCAGGCAAGACGCAGACCCTCGCTTTGGCTCCCAATCCCCCAAGTGTCTCTTCTTCCTCTCATCTTCTGTCTGTTTCTCCCGCCCAGCTGCAGAGCCAGAGCTATAGACCGCTTTAGGCTAACACTACTTTATGTTTTACAAACATTTGTACATATTATAATGTGTATTATTAAACAAATAGTTCTAATTCAAATTATAAGAGCTGTGATGTAAATCTCCTTGTTGAGTGCAACAGTGCCCGCCCCCTTTTTCAGCAGCGCTGGTTCCGGAAGTATTTTTCCATTCATTTTTCCCATAGCGATTTTTTTTTTAAAGAGTTATAAGCTATGCACCAATCCAACTAGCTATGAGGTGAATTTAAACGAAAAAGTTTTGGAAAATCTGCCCAAAAGACAAAGGTAGGCCTACAGGACCGTGTGCTTAACGACTGTAGTGAGGGAAAGAACTACAATCCCATGAAGCATTGCGAACAGCATAATCAAATTGAAAACAATGAAAAAATCTCAAACTACTCATTTACAAATGTTGGTTATATTTATATAAAAACAACATATTTTAAGTTTATTGCAAAATATTCAGAAATATATACAAATATTTTAAGTATTTTGAAGGCGTAGAGACGATTTCGTCATTCGCAGTGCTTCATGGGAGTGGGCGGAGCTAAAGAGGTATTTTGGCGCATGTTGCTTTTTCGACTGATTGGTGTAATTTTCTATACAGCATCATGGGTAATGTAGTTTTTCACCAGGAATTCCACTGTTAAACACGATCATTTTAAAAAGCAAGCGTAACAACATTGTGGACGTTGTACACTTGGTCTGTCTTTCCGGAGTTTTTACTTCCGGAACCCGACTGTTGCACTCTATTACATGACTCTATGGAATACTTGATTCTGATTCGTCAATCGCAGAATTCTGTGGTCAAATATTTTTGCATAATGACTATTGTCCAAGGTACTAGATTTCCAAGATTAATGTCTCTCAAATAACTCCCTTTCTTTTTGCGTGCTAAAAAAATTTGAACTCAGTATTTGTTAATATTTTTTCATTTATTTGGTTTGTACGTGTTATAATTGAGTTAAAGTATAGTCAACTTTATCTAAAAAAGCTGCACAAATGACCAGCAAGTCACATTTATGTATATATCGCATATACAATGCAGATTGTTTCAAAGCAGCTTCATATTAATAAACAGAAAAATAAGTCAATGTTGCAAAGTTAATCAATAATGAAAGTTCAATTTAGCTGTAAGCAACTCTGCGAAAC